>JAJPUD010002821.1:185760-265510 GCA_023553655.1 Myrmecobius fasciatus | reverse complement strand
AAATTGTCTCTCCTGGATCTGTTTTCCAAGTCAGTTGTTTTTCCTAGGAGATATTTCATATTTTCTTCTATTTTTTCATTTTTTTGTTTTTGTTTAACTGATTCTTGAAGTCTTATTGAGTCATTCACTTCTATTTGTTCAATTTTAATTTTTAGAGTATTATTTCCTTCAGTTATCTTTTTTAGCTCCTTTTGTAGCTGGCCAATTGAATTTCTTGATTCAATGCATTCTTTTTCCATTTTGCCAGCTTTATTTTTCAGTGAATTGTTGTCTTTTTCCAATTCACCAATTTTGTTTTTCAGTGAATTGTTGTCTTTTTCCAATTCACCAATTTTGATTTTCAGTTCACCATTTTTATTTTCCAGTGAATTGGTGATTTTTTCCAATTCACCAATTTTGTTTTTCAGTAAACTGTTTTCTTTTTCCAATTCACCAGTCCTATTTTCCAGTTTTTGATATTTCGGTTGCCCTGATCTCAATTTATTTCCCCATTCTTCTTCTAGCTCTCTTTTGAGATTCTTCATGCAATCATCCAGGTAAGCCTTCTGAAAGGGAGACCAACTTAAGTCTGCCTTTGTGGCTTCATCTGGGATTGTTTTCATAATGTCAGGATCTGGGGACTGTTCTATTTTTTCTCCGTAAAAGCTTTCTATGGTGAGAGCTCTCTTCTGCTTCTTGCTCATGATTTAAAGTTGGGATATTGGTCAAAACCAGAGAAAACTGCAACGATTTGTATTTGCCCTGGGGCAGTTTGCCGAGTTGACTTCCGGTCTGAGGCTGGTCGGGCTAGATTCGCACTAGGACCACGTTTTCAGCTGGTCTGGATCCACCCTTTTCCAAAGGCAGATCTGCCAAAGCACCTGCCCGCAAGCAGAGCAAAGTGGCCCAGGCGTCTCCCAGGGGCTTCCTGGGTGCCCAAAATCCGCCCCTCTATCGCAGCCCTGACTTCCGCCCCGGCTGGAGTCTGATTGCGACCAGCGCCCGATTTCCCCTGAGGCTAACCTTCTCCGGAGTTCTTTCACTGTAGATCTTTGATAGAAGTGCGTTGTAGTCCGAATGCTTGGAGTTGCTCTCACTTAGAAACCAGTTGGAAGGCTTACTTTGTCTGAGTTTGAGGGAATGTCCCGGGAGTTCACAGAGAAAGCTGTCCGCAGTTCGCCATCTTCGTATAAGGTGTTTTAAAAGAAAATCTCTTTTCATTTTGTTTCCTTATAAAAACATAATTTTCTCTAAGAAGCTTGTGCATTGCATTCAAAAAGATATTTTTTCACTTCCTTCATCCACCTAAGTGGTTAAGGTCTCTAATCACATTTTTCTCTTGTTTTTCATGAGCTTTCAGTAGTTTCTGGTTTTTTTTTTAATTCCTCTTTCTATACTTTCTTTTGTCTCTCTTGCTTCTGGCATTGTATCAAGAAGGAATCATCTGACTACTGTTGAAATAACCACCTCCTGTATCCTTGCATGGAAAACTCCTGTATCTAATAACTGCATTTGGTTATTTTTGCCTATTAGGGGAATCTGAAAACTTCCACAGTTTTCTTTCTTTGTTCTCTATTCTCCTCTCTACACCCTTTCCCCCTTCTCTTCTCTTCTCTCTTCTCCTTTCCTCTTCTCTCTTAATCTAATTTAGCTCTGAATGACCAACTATAATTTTAAAAAACAGATTTACAAATTGCTGAAGAGAAGAAAGGAGTAGTCCCTCAATAATGGTTATTTAATAATCATTTCTCTCAGTACCAAATAGTCTAAGTTTAAAGACTTATTAAAGAGAGTCTTAATAAGTGCTTCTTACTTTTGAAGATATGAATAATTGTCTCTATTGAACTGATGGAATCATAGAAAGGCATGGAGTTTTGCAGGAAGTTGAATTGCTGATATGCAGAGTGTTTTAGGATATCACAAAAGAGAAAGGACAACAGGACTTTGCAAGTGTAAATTGCTTGGTCACCATGTTCCTTTTGTGATTTGCTCAGGATAATATTTTTAGAGCATGGCTTAGGTAGGATTTAAAACCCATGTCTACAAGACTCCAAATCAAACTTTTTTTTTTCTACTACACTATGCTGTCACTTTTCACCCTTCCAGTGAGCTCTACCTCTGTCTTTTTATCTAATAAATTCTACCCCTGATGATTATTATTGTGTTTGTGTATACATCTTGTTCCCTATTCCTGCTAACTCTTCTATTTTAATTCCTTAATAATAAGCTGGTATTCTATTAATTTCCTTTTGTTGATTAATTTGGAATTAAGCTATCCTTTAGATAATTTCTGAAGGGAACAAGATGTTATTAGTTAGGAGTACTTGATTAACTAAATTCCAGGAAACACACCTAATAGTCTTCTCCCCTTGCTCTACTAGGGATACCCCTTTTCTAACCAAAAGACTGTGCGGTGTTTGTATAACAGAACAGAAAGAGTGTAACCTATGTACACTTTCAAAACAGAGCATGAGGTTGACCCCACAGTCAAAAAGGTGAGTATTAGTTTACTCTGATAGCGAATTTTGCATTTCAGAGTCTTTTTTTATCAGACAGTTTGAATTTTCAGGTCAAGATCCTATAATAGATCTGGTAAGATAGGGAAGTAGAGGAAGGGTTTTCCCTTTTCTAGGGCCTAATCCACAGATTAATATCATTAGTTCAGAAAAATAAGTTGCTGCATGTGATCAAAATGTTTATGGATTGAAATTGAAGGTTTTTTTTAATGTGTCCTACATTTATAATAAATGAAAGAAATAGAATGATCTGATTGGCTATTTAAATTTCAAGCATCACCATGACTTCAACCACCCAATGCCTACTTAAAAATGTAATCCCTTTAAAATAAATGTAAATGTAAATATTTTAAAATATGTATAACATCATATAAATTTATATTTAACGTATTTTTGCAACCTTGTTGCACTCAGCTTTCATCTTTATAATAATGAGTATGAAGTTAATGGGCCATAATTCACATACTGGTAGATCTTGTTCCTAGGTAATACTAACCATTTCTTTCTTCATGCAAGAATAACTTACTTTATTGTGAAGAGCATCTGATAAAGTACTCTTATTATTGTTATATATGAAATATTTTTTTGCCAAACTGTGGTGCTTTGATTTTAATAAAGTAAACTTGAATTAATGTTCATAATGTAAATAAAATAGAAGCTAAGTTATCAGACAAAAAAGCTTGAAAATAGAAACTACTGCCTAATTACAGGGCAAACTTAACCAATAAGGTCTAAAAAAAGAAAGAAAGAAAGGAACTACTTTATGTTAATCAGATCCAAGTGGGAAGCTACATATAATAAAATTATAATTTATAATAAATAAATTTATTTGCCTCAAATAAATGAGTAATATGATGGGAAGAACTTACCCATAAAATGGAGAAGGATAGCAGAATACTTTAGAAAGCAGAACCACCAAAATGTGGCTTGTAAGAAAAACATTTGAAATATATGCTCATATCTTAACCCAAGCAGTAGAAAAAAAATTGTTTTACCTTAGTCAAAAAATTTAATAGCCATGTTTAAAAGGCCTAAATAACAAAATAATATCGGGTTATTATATAAGCTCCAAATTACATAGCATTCATGTCCATGAAGGAAAGGTTAATTGAAGTACAGAAAGAGATAGCAAAACCATTCAGAGGGAAATCTGATTATTCTTTTGAAAACTAGATGAAACTAGCCAAAAAAAAAATAATTAAAAATATCTTAAAGGCCTGAAGAAAGTATTACAAAGATTGTAGATGAAAGACCTCTATAGATTAATGATTAGAAATAGAAAAGAATTTATTTATTTGTTATTTATGTATGACACCTTTACAAAAATTGACCATGTGCTTGGGCATAAAAAACACACCACACAAAAACTAAAAGCAGAAATATTAAGTACATGCTTTATAGAATATAACAAAATATGTTGTAAAAGAATCAAATAAATGAATATTGAGTATTTTAACTCTAAAGAATATTTAAATCAAGGACCACAGCATAGAAACAATAGATGATTTTGTTTAAGAAAATGGCAATGATACAAAATACCAAAACTTTTGGAAAATGACCAAAACAGTTATTAGGGGAAAATATATATTTTTGAAAGTTTTCTTCAGCAGTATAGAAAAAAATAAATCAGTGAAGTAGAGAAAAAAGTTAAAGCAACTAGAAAAAGCAACAAATCAAAAATGTGAGCTAAACACAAAAATAAAAATTCAGAAAATCAAAGAAGAGATAATTTTTATTGCAGATAAACATTGACTAATAAATCTAATTTCAAAAAATCTAACAAAATAGACAATTTAAAGTTTTTCTGTTTTTAAAAAGATAAACTAAATAGTTGACATAGAAATGATAAAGATAATTTATGACAAATGAATAGAAAAAGAAAATAATTTGAAGATAACCTGCCAAATTATATAGCATTAAAATTATGACAAATGAAATACATGCATATTTACAAAAACATAAAATTTCCAAATTTTCAGAATAAGAAATAAGAATTTAAATAATTCATTCTGAGAAGAAACTCAATAAGCTATATATGAATTCCCAAAGTAAAAAAGATAATCAGATAGAATTATAAGTGGATTTTGCCCATCATTCAAATATGGATAGATTTTAACTTTACATAAATTATTTGCAAAAACATGGAAACATGGTTTTCTACCAAACTCTTTTTTTTTGAGCTAAATACAATTCTGAATCTTAAAGCAGTGATAGTAAAAGTAAAGCAATTTTAGACCAATTATCTTAAAGACAATCAACAACAACAACAAAAATTTAAATGAACTATCAAAGAGACTACAGCAACACAGTAAGATTATAAACTATGACCAGGTTGTATTAATAGTGGGATTGCAGAATGTGTTCAATATTAGGAAAACTATAATAGAACATATCAATTTAATAAACAATAAATATTATATGCTTATAAAAACAAAAATGTTTGCATATAATTTTAAAATTTAATTAAAAAATTACAAAATAGAGAAACATTCAAGGACTTTCCAATAAGATCAGGAACAAAGCAAAGATGTCTGATGTTGGCATTACTATGTGTTTTTAGTGTTGTTCAGTCATAATATGACTTTAAAAAACCATATGTTAATATGTTTTATTGCATTTTTATTTGTTTTGTTAAATATTTCTCAAATACCTTTTAATTTGGTTCAGACCACACTCAGGAGTGCATATAGCCCATGTATTTAATACCTCTACTTAAGGAACTGTAATGATTGAATTGGAAACAATAAGAATAAAATATGAAATAAACCTCATAAAAGTAAAAAACAGATTATAAATTTAAACTCTGAAATGCCATCTCACAAAGAAGACCCAGAAAAGGGAAAAGAACAATCATTGAAAGAACTCTGGCAAAAAGAGGCACATGAAGACATTCAAGATATCTATACATTTGCCTATATACATTTTTTTTCCTAAAGTATCTTTGCTACTACTTCAGTTTCTTCAGCTGTGGCCCAGATACAGCTTTCAGTGTCACAAATTTGAGAGATATCCATACTATTTAACCATGGTTGGTGCTCCTGATGGTCATAATGAAAGGGACTGCAAGAAGGGTTAAAAATAGCTTGTTTAAAGAAAGTAAAAATTTGATTAAAAGTCTTATGAGTATAAGGGATGAAAGACAAAAAAATCATTTTAGCTTTTTTGTTTCTCTAGTTTTGAGAAAACTGTCTTCTTAAGAATTTCTTATGAACTGAAGTAAAAAAACAAATAGTCATGTTACCATTAAATATATATTTTAATTACACGGTTAGGCTTAGTGACACACACCTATAATCACTGCTACTAGGATGGCTGAGGCTGGTGAATTTCTTGAGTTCAGGAATCTAAAGTACAGTAAGATTAAAGTCAATCAGTGTACACACCTAATCTGGGTTTGATATGATGAGCCCCCATAAGAGAAGAGAGGCTACATACAGATTGAATGAATAATGAAAAAAAATTTATGAAGTACTTAACCATGTGCAAAGGACTTCCTTAAGATCTGGGAATAAAAATAGATAAACACTCAGTTCCTTGCTCAGAGAATTCATGTTTTGATGGAAAGGCAACACTTAAGGAAGGGTGAATTTGTCCAGGTCATAAATGATGTAAGCCAAAGCTTCCATATTTATTATCAGTATTATTGAACCCATTAGTTCTCTCTGTAGGATACAGAGGCATAGTCTCACATACACACACACACACACACACACACACACACACACACAAATGCAGAATTTCATCTCTGCACCCCAACTAGTTTTCTAAGTCCATATGGTGGATATTAATGAAATCTCTAATTTGCTCTTTGGTGTAAAATGGCATAAAGAATCAAATCAATCACAATGTAGACAAATGATATCTTTTCGGAGGTAAGAAGTTAGTGAAGGAATTTTTTAAAAATAATAAAACTAAGTGAATAAATATTCTCCAAGATTGTCTATTTGGTATCATATGAGCTCTTCAGAGTTTACATCATATTCCCTCTCAGCTCAGCTTGTTGGTAGGCATGCTATTTGTTATTTGCAACATGTATTAGATAATTAGACGGTATTGATTGATCATCCAATGGCCCCTGGATTTTATGCCTTATTTTATTAGTCTGCTACTTATTTATGGCATCAACTAGGATTAAAAATCTCATCCTATTTCTCCCTTTGCTCTCCCAACCCACATATAAGACAACAAAAAGATATTTTAAGTGCTATCTAAAATGACTTTTCAGGTGATTGAATATGTTATTTGCAGTATAGTGGGAAAGGCTTTGGGAAATTTCAATCATCTAGTAAGTGACTAAATGAAGCTTACCAAGCAGGTGAGGAGCACAAAGGAGAGAAACAGACAACTGAAAATCCCTCTCATTTGCATTGTACTGAGGTCACACTGATGAGTACTAATTACTAATTGTCTTTTTCTAATTTTCAAATGATCTTCATACTTTCACCTCTTTGTTATAATACCTTCAAAATATCCTTACATATTTCCTTTTCCTGGTCCTATGGGTCCTATGGCTTCTAATCCCAACCATAAAGTGTATGTGTCTTGTTAGGCTTAATGAGGGTGATCCCATGCTGATGTTGGCATATTTCATTTCTTGCCTAATTCCTGAACTTAGTTTTATTCCTTTTGTCCACTCATTGACATTGAGGACTATGCATACAGAATAAAAACATCTGGATGGGAAAAGGGGGAAAATGTCATCTAGTTCATTACAAATGTCTTGATAGGATTCATTTCTCATCCAGATGTTTTATAGTATTGGGGACACAGTTTTTGCAGCATTACTAGATGATGCTCATGTGGTAATATCTCCTAGAAAAGTCATTTTTGGTCAAGATGATTTTTTTTGCATTGGTGCCTTTTTTAACCACCTATAATTTTAGTCTTTTTCAATTTCTAATTCAAATCTCAATGATTCCTTTGGCCTCTGAATATCTTAAAATTCGTGCATCTAGTGCCACTTATTCTTCCTTCCCCTGGTTATAGGCAAAGTTTGGCTCATTTCCTGTCTTTCTGAGAAGGTTCTTGCTGTTGGCTGTAATTATAGCAGAAGATTGTCTAGTGATATTGAAAGACCATGATTACTAACTAATAATAAAGAGGGAAGACAGGTATGTTGGCTCAAGGCTGTAGTCTCTGCTGCTAGAGAAAGTGAGGCTGATTGATCTCGAGTTCTGGAGTTCTGAGTTCAGTTCTGAGTAGGGCTAAAACTGATTGAGATCCACACTAAATCTAGCACTAATAAGGTGGGGGAGCAGATCACAGCATCCAGAAAAAATCATCAGAGGGAATAGCTAATGTACTTTCAGCCCAAATATTTATGTGTGTGTGTGTGTGTGTGTGACAGAGACAGAGACAGAGACAGAGAGACAGACAGAAAGACAGAGACAGAGAGACAAAGAGACAGAAAGAGAGACAGAGAGACAAAGACACACAGAGACAAAGAAAGAGATAGAGAAGAAAGACAGAGAGACAGAGACAGAGATAGAGAAACAGAGACAGAGAGAAAAAGAGATAGAGAGAGACAAAGAGAGAGACAGACAGAGACAGACAGGGAGGCAGACAGAGACAAAGAAAGAGATAGAGAGACAGAGACAGAGAGAGAAGAGAGAGAGAGACAGAGAACAGAGCTAAAATTGACTAGGTATCTGATCATTCTACACACATACTATGCATCAGCATTAGGAGCTGTATATGTGTGTGTGTGTGTGTGTTTAAGATAAAACTAATCAGGTGTCCATATACATGTGCACACACACAAACACACCAACTATGCACCTCTATCAGCTATGTACACACATGCCTCATATATATATAAGCATGTATGTGCACATATTTACACACACACATGGTCAAAACAGATCAAGTATTTGTTCATTACACACACACATTATGCACTAGTACCACAAGCTATGCATATATCCATACACACTATAGAATGCAGAGTGTACATATTTCACACATAGATATGTGCATGGGTGGCTAAACCTGACCAGGTGCCTGATCATCATGTATGTATACACACACAATGCACATGTACACACACTAGGTGCCACATTTTATATATGATGCATAAATATTATGTATGCTTGTGTGTATATATTATGTACCAGCATCAGAGGCTACATGTACCCATATGTTTAAGTGTGTATATTATGTGCAGTGCCAGAGGCTACATATGCATGCATGCTTACATTATATATAGATATATAAACTGCATGCATAATAGTGTGAATGTTTATATGCATATATTATGTACTAGCATCAGAGGCTACATATACACATATGTTTATGTGTGTGTATAGATAGATAGATATAGAGATAGACATAGACATAGACATAGATATAGAGAGATATAGACATAGATATAGAGATACAGATAGACATGTTATGTACCAGTATCAGAGGCTACGTTTCTCAGCTCAGGGCTCTAGAATACTCTTGAGGGAAGTAGAGAGGATCTTTTCTATCTCTATTGACTTGAACTTTTATTCTGATTTGTTCTTTCTAACATTGATTGCCAATGATTAGTGCCCTGTTATCATTTAACCAATTAATATGAGTTAGTTTTTCACAAAGGAATATTTGCTGAGAAGAGATCCCAAGAACAAGAACACAATCATTTTCTTCCAGTGCCGAAGGACAAACTCTCCTCTATCCCACTTTCATTCCAGGGGAGAGTGAACTTAACCTTAAGGCATTTGCTACAACCCATTTGCCCCATTGAGTTCCTCTGAGGATGTGTAATAGTGTAATAAATAGGGTACAAGTTGTGGCTGTCTTCAATCTGCTTGGGTCAAGATTCCTTGGGAACTCATTCTTCACCAGACTCAGTTGTCAGGAAATCTTGCAGGAATGCCAGCTGCCAGATCTCTGCCAACCTTTCAAAGCTCATAATGTCACACCCTGGTCTGATACTCCCTCCCATAAGAACATAAGGAAACAAATAAAGAGACAAAGAACAGAGATCCACATTCATAGCCACGTGTGGACCTGGGTGGTGACATTAAGGCTGGGGACCCCACCCCAGAGGCTGACAGCATGTCCTCCCCTGGTCACAGTGTGGAAAAAAAGTGGTACATATCATATGGCTAGTGCCCGTTTTCAGATCCAGCTTGGAAGCCAAATGGAAACATTGTCTCCTCATGGTAAGCAGATCAGAAACAATCCCTATTCATTATTCTCTGATGTCTGCATAGGGATTGCATCAGCAGAGAATACAGTGCATGCTTGTAGGAGCTGGTCTAGTCTGATCTTCTGTGCCCAGAAGAATGCTTGGCACAGAGCAATTGCACCATAAATGCTAGTTAATTGACTAAAAAAAAAAGGCAATGAACAATTTATGACAAGTACAAAAGGCTGTAGTACCTTGTCAATGGTGTAATCCCATAGTATCTGGGATTAAAATTATTGCAAAGTGAGTAGATGACCAAAAAAGGAAATGGTTTGGTCTGGTAAAAGAGTGAAAAATTACAGATGAACCGCTTGAGTTTTTTTACTGGTTTTTATGAAATGTCAAAGGACTCAGAAAAGATCTTCCCTACACTGGATAAATCCTCTCTGGAGGATTTAGGAAAGAGAATAGGATCACATGATTTAAGAATTGGAAAGGACATAAGCAGCCATCTAGTCTAACCAATACCCAAAAGAATTCTAACAATAAACTACCAGGCTCTGCTTGAATATCTCCAGGGCATAATTAAACAGTAATATTGTTTTAAGAACAACTTTGGTTGATTAAGTCATTGTGACTATTATAAATACTCAAATTAACTACTAAGGACCTATGAAGGAAGATACTACCTGCATTCAAAGAAATAAAAGTATGTATAGAATAATTCTATACACATAAACAAGCACACACACATATTTTGTCATCTCTAGGGTAGGAGAGAGGGAAAGAAATCAAAAAGGCAAAAAAGAGAAAGTTACATGATAACTTTATTGTATATTTAAAAGGAATACTAAGTTGTACACAATAGATTTGCAGCTTCATCTTTTTTTAATTCTTCTATGCTTTGGAAATGTTTTTGCTTTATTTTATAATTAAATTAAATTCAAAAGAAAATAAATAAAAGAAATTTAAAGATCTTTAGAAATGGGAATCTAATAATCCATCCCATTTTTTGACACCCTAATTTTTAGGAAGTTTTTTTTTTCTGATTTCAAGTGTAAATTGACTTTTTTTGCAAGGTCCATACATAGCTCCTAATTTCCTAATTGAATCTCTCTTCCACATGATGGTCATTTGAATACTTGAAGACAGTTATCACATCCCCTTGAGTCTTCAGTCCTCTGGCTCACATATCCCAAATTCCTTCAACCAATCCTTATATGATAGGGAATCAAAATCCTTCCACCATTCTGGTTAATTTCCTCTGAGCAAACTTCAGCTTTTTCTGGAAACTACATCTCTCTTAATGCAATCCAAAATCTCTTTTTTGGCTGCCATATCATACTGTTTATTCAAATTGAGCCTGAGGTCCACTAAAACCCCCAGATTTTTTTTTTAGGAAAATTGCTAATTATACTTCCTGCTTTTTATACTTGTAAAGTTAATTTGTTGTATTCAAGTACCAGATTTTTCATTTTTCCTCTATTAAATTTCATCTCACTAGATTTAGCCAAATACTGTCAAGATCCTTTTGGATCCTGAATCTAGAACCAGAGTGTTAGTCATCCCTCCAAGTTTTGTATCAACTATGAATTGGATGGGCATGCTCTCTAAACCCTCACGCAAATCATTGATAAAAATATTAGGTAGTACAGAATCAAGCTTGTACAGATCTCTGAGTATCTCTAGTGGCTACCCCCATTCTAGTGACACTAGACTACTTTTTAATGCAACCATTCAAACAGTGCTGAATCCATCTGACTTAGTATCATATAATTCATGTAAAACTTTATCAAAAGTTTTTTCAGCATCCAGATTTTGATAAATGAGGCAGCAGAATATAGCATATATGGATACCACTTGAACATATATAATCTGTTTGACTCCTGGACAATCTACTTAATCTCTTTGCTCTGGTTAACTCATATATGTTGCATTATACTGGTAGGAGAAGTTCTCTCATCTGATAGTTTCCTATACCAAGAAATCATAGATCTCATCCCTATCTAGTTCTTATCCAATCCTTGGCATATTGACAAAATAAACTAAAAAATGAGTCATAGGGAGTTAAAAAGCAAGATAAATAAAATGACAATAAGGTTCATAGGTACATTTGAAGAGTTCAAGTCATCAGAGTCAGTATAATTATAATCTAGGGCAAATGTGACTGCAGAGCCAATGGTAGAAATGTTTGATAAATTATAGAGAACCGAATTGGAGAGTTTCCACAGAAAAAGAAAAGGGTAAATGTCTTGATTTTCAAAAATGGGGTCATTCCTTTAAGAGATAACTAGAGGGCAGAGATAGTCTGGCTCAATGGATGCAATGTAAGACTGAGTTCACATGTGACCCTTCTGAGTCCTTGTTAGCTATGTGATCCTGGGAAATTTATTTAGCATATATCTGTCTCAGGTAAGTACTTGGGACCCATCTACGAAGGTATAGATGAAGTGGTTGCTATCTGCATTGGTTTAAGGAGTTCCTTTTCGGAAGAGGATTGATGAAATCATAGCTTCCTTGTATGCATGTGTATTTGGGTAAAAAATCTAGGAAAGAATGTATTGATCATAAATAACCAAAAAAACTATCAAGAATGGGTTGTGTTCAAATAATTTCATCTGTTTTTGATGGGGTGATGAACTTGATTGGGAAACTTAGAGGTAGACTAGATGCTAGCCACTGCAAGAAAGCATTTGATATTTTCTTTTATTATCTTTGCAGGTAAGATGGAAGGATAAAAACTGAATGGATAGAGTTAGGTGGGATTTAAAACTGGTCAAAGAACATTTTTTTCAATTGACTTGGATAAAGGAAAAGATGACATGGCAATTCACAGAAAAAATACAATGAGAAATAATATGATTTTTGACAGAATCAGAACTTTAAAAGATTCTTGACAGACTAGAATATTGATCTGCCTCTGATAAAGGTTACATTTATTAGACATAAATGTCAAGCCATATATTTTGGCTCAAAAAATCAACCTCCCAATATCAATATGGGAGAGACAAGGCTACAGAAGTTCTGTTGTGTATTTGAAAATGATTTAGAGTTTTAGTGAAGTTGAATATGAGTTTGTAGTGGAATATGGCAGACCAAATAAAAGCTAATGAAATTTTAAAATGCAAAGTGAAAGAAAAGAAATTTCTTGGAGGGAGCAGAGTCAAGATGCTGGAGAGTGGACACGACTTTCTGTGACCTTTGCTCTTCTCTCAAAACAACAGTAGATTAAGCCTCTGAACTTGTTTTGAAGTGACAGAACTCAAAAATATATGGAGTAAGCACATTCTCAGAAGAAGATATCTTGGAAGAACTTCAGAACAAGCCTGTTTCAAATGGGCAGGGGGAAAGTCTGCAAAGAGGCAAAGAAGAACTATTATAATTGAGGGAAAGAAGGGAGGAGGATGAACATTGTGCGAATCTTACTCTCATCAGATTTAGCTCAAAAAGAGAGTATCAGACATATTTGGTTTCACAGAGAAACTTGTCTCACCTTATAGGAAAGTTTGAGGGGAAAGGGGAAAAGAAAGGGAAGGCTAATAGAAGGGAAAATAAGCAGTAGGGGAAAGGTGTAAGAAAGGAGGAGGGGCTCTACAGGGGGAGAGCTGTTTGAGGGAGGTGGTGATCAGAAGCAAAATAATGAAGAAAAGGGAAGGAGGAAAGGAAAGAAAAAACTATAACTTAAGGTAACTAGGATGGCAGGAAATACAGAATTAGTTATTTTAATTGTAAATGTGAATGGAATAAACTCTCCTCCCCTAAAATGGAAGAAGATAGCAGAATGGATTAAAAGCCAGAATCCTACAATATGTTGTTTACAAGAAACACATTTAAAGCAGAGTGCTACATACAGAGTGAAGGTAAAGGGCTGGAGCAGAATTTATTGTGCTTCAGGTGAACAAAAAAAAAGCAGGGATAGCACTCCTGATCTCAGATCAAGTAAAACCAAAAATAGATCTAATTAAAAGAGATAAGGGAGGAAATTATATTTTACTAAAAGGTACCATAGATAATGAAGCAATATCATTGCTAAATATATATGCACCTACCCTTTGACCCAGCAGTGTTTCTGTTGGGCTTATATACCAAAGATATCTTAAAGGAAGGAAAGGGACATACATGTGCAAGAATGTTTGTGGCAGCCCTTTTTTATAGTGGCAAGAATGAATGGATGCCCATCAATTGGAGAATGGCTGAATAAGTTATGGTATATGAATGTTATGGAATATTATTGTTCTATAAGAAGTGAACAGCAGGATGATTTCAGAGAGGCCTGAAGAGACTTGTATGAACTGATGCTGAGTGAAATGAGCAGAACCAGGAGATGATTATACACGGCAACAACAAGACTATATGATGATCAATTCTGATGGACATAGCTCTCTTCAACAATGAAATGTTTCAAACCAGTTCCAATTATTCAGTGAAGAAAGACATATACATCCAGAGAGAGGGATATGAAATGTGGACCACAACATAACATTTTCATGCTCTCTATTGATGGTTACTTGCATTGTGTTTCCTTTCTCTGATTTTTTTTTCTTGTAGGTACGATTTTTCTTGCACAACAATAAGTATGGAAATACGTATACATATATTTGATTTGTCAAGTATTTTAACATAATTAGCATGAAGTGCATTTCCTGCCATCTAGGGGAGGGGGTGAGGACTAGGGGGGAAAATTTGTAACAGAAAGCTTTGTAAGGGTCGATGTTGAAAAATTACCCATACATATGTTTTGCAAATAAAAAGCTTTAATAAAAAATAAAAATAAACATATATGCACTAAGTGATATAGCATCCAAATTCCTACAGGAGAAGTTAAGAAAGATGCAAGAAGAAATAAACAGTAAAACTATACTAGTGGGGCATCTCAACCTTCCTCTCTCAGAACTAGATAAATTGAACCACAAAATAAATAAGAAAGAAGTTAAGGAGGTAAACAGAATGTTAGAAAAGCTAGATATGATAGATCTTTGAAAAAAATTGAATGGAGACAGAAAGGAGTTTACTTTTTTCTTGGTTGTTCATGGAACCTATACAAAAATTGACCATATATTAAAGCATAAAAACCTCAAAATCAAATACAGAAAGGCAGAAATAGTAAACGCATTTTTCTCAGATCTTGATGCAATAAAAATCACATGCAATATAAGGTCAGGAGAAAATAGACCAAAAGTTAATTGGAAATTAAATAATCTAATTCTAAAGAATGATTGGGTGAAACAGCAAATCATAGACACAATCAATAATTTTATCCAGGAGAATGACAATAATGAAACAGCATACCAAAATTTATGGGATGCACCCAAAGCGGTTATTAGGGCAAATTTTATATCACTATATGCTTTTGTGCATAAAATAGAGAAAGAGAAGATCAATGAATTCAATAAATTGGGCTTACAACTAAAGAAGCTAGAAAAAGAAAAAATTAAACATGCTCAATTAAATACTAAATTTGAAATTCTGAAAAAAGGAAATATTAATAAAATTGAAAATAGGAATGCTATTGAATTAATAAATAAAACTGAGTTGGTTTTATGAAAAACCCAACAAAATAAATGAACCTTTAGTTAATTTGATTAGAAAAAGGAAAGAAAATCCAATTGTTAGTTTCAAAAATAAAAAGGGAGAACTTTCTACCAATGAAGAAGAAATTGGAGCAATAATCAGGAGTTATTTTGCCAAACTACATGTCAATAAATTTGATAATCTAAATGAAATGGAGGAATATCTACAAAAATATATATTGCCCAGATTAAAAGAAGAGGAAATAAATTATTTAAATAGACCCATTTTATATAAAAAAATAGAAAAAGCTATTAATCAACTTTCTAAGAAAAAAAAATCTCTAGGGCCAGATGGATTTACATGTGAATTCTATCAAACATTTAAAGAACAATTAATTCTAATACTGTATACACTATTTGAGAAAATAGGGAAAGATTGACTTCTACCAAATTCTTTTTATGATACAGTTATGGTGCTGGTACCTAAATCAGGTAGGTGAAAATGAAGACAGAAAATTATAGACAAATTTCCCTAATGCATATTGATGCAAAAATCTTAAATAAAATATTAGCAAAAAGATTACAGAAAGTCATCCCCAAAATAATATACACTATCAGGAAGTAGGATTTATACCAGGAATGCAGAACTGGTTCAATATTAACAAAACTATTAGCATAATTAACTATATCAATAACCAAAGTAACAAAAATCATGTGATTATCTCAATAGATGCAGAAAAGGTATTTGATAAAATCCAACACCCATTCCTATTAAAAACAATAGAGAGAATAGGAATAAATAGACTTTTCCTTAAAATGATCAGTAGTCACCAGTCCTGAAGTCAGGAGGACCTGAGTTCAAATATGGTCTCAAATATTTAATACTTCCTAGCTGTGTGACCCTGGGCAAGTCAGTTAACCCCAATTGCCTCAGAAAAAAATAGATAAAATAAAATGATCAGTAGCACCTATTTAAAACCATCAGCAAGCATCATATGAAATGGGGGCAAATTAGAACCATTCCCAATAAAATCATGAGACAAGGTTGCCCACTATCATGATTACTACTATTCCACCTCATATTAGCAATGTTAACTTTGGCAATAAGAGAAGAAAAAGAGATGAAGAATTAGGTAATGAGGAAACCAAATTATCACACTTTGCAGATACGATGATATTTTTAGAGAACCTTAGAGAATTAACTAAAAAGCTACTAGAAACAATTTATAACTTTAGCAAAGTTGCAGGATACAAAATAAATCTACATAAATCATCAGCATTTTTATACATTACTAATAAAGTCCTGTAGCAAGAGATAAAAAGAGAAATCCCATTCAAAATAACTGTTGATGTAAAAAATATTTGGGAAACTATCTGCCAAGGGAAAGTCAGGAGCTATATGAACACAACTACAAAATACTTCCCACTCAAATAAAGTCAGATCTAATCAGTTGGAAAAATATCAAGTGCTCATGGGTAGGCCGAGAGAATATAATAAAAATCACAATACTACCTAAATTAATCTATTTATTTAGTGTCATACCAAACTCCCAAAAATTATTTTACAGATCTAGAAAAACCAATAACAAAGTTTATCTATAAGAACAAAAGGTCAAGAATTTCAAGGAAATCAATGATAAAAAAAAATGCCAATGAAGATGGCCTAGCTATGCCAGATCTAAAACTATATTATAAAGCAGCAGTCATCGAAACCATTTGGTCCTGGCTAAGAAATACAGTAGTCGATCAGTGGAATATGTTAGGTTCACAGGACAAAATAGTCAATAACTTTAACAATCCAGTGTTTGATAAATCCAAAGACCCAAGCTTTTGGGATAAAAACTCACTATTTGACAAAAACTGCTGGGAAAATTGGAAACTAGTATGGCAGAAACTAAGCATTGACCCACATCTAACACCATATACCAAAATAAGGTCAAAATGGGTTCATGATTTATACATAGTGATATTATAAGCAAATTAGAAGAACATAGATAGTTTACCTCTCAGATCTGTGGAGAAGAAAGAAATTTGTGACCAAAGAAGAACTGGAATTCATAATTGAACACCAAATAGATAATTTTGATTATATTAAGCTAAAAAGTTTTTGTATAAACTAAACTAATGCAGAAAAGATTAGAAGGGAAGCAATAAATTGAGAAAAAAATTTACATTTAAGGATTTTGATAAAGGCCTCGTTTCTAAAATATATAGAGAATTGAAAATTGGTAAGAATTCAAGTCATTCTCTGATTGATAGTCAAAGGATATGAACAATTTTCAGTTTAAGAAATTGAAACCATTTCTAGTCATATGAAAAGGTGCTCTAACATATATAGGATTGCTTACCATCTAGCGGAGGGGGTGGGGGAAGGAGGGGAAAATTTGGAACACAAGACTATACAAGGATAAATGTTGAAAAATTATTTGTGCATATGTTTTGAAAATAAAAAGCTTTAATAAAAATATTCATCCTCTCCCTGCAAAAAAGAAATTTCTTTCCTGACTTGATGGTAATCCTGAGTCCCTAAATAAAGTTAACAGAGAATATTTTGCCAACCACTGTGAAAGAGAATGGTAGTTCTTGCGCAGATGCCTCTAAAAGAGCAAAGATTTAGTATTATCCCTAATACTCCCTTCACCTCTTTCTACATACACACACACACACACACACACACACACACACACACAGAATGGAATTCTCAGAAAAAAATGTTCTGGTTAGTAGACTGGATAACAGTCACTGGGTGGTAATCATTTATTGACTCAGTATTAACTTAGAGCTTGATAGAGGCTTTTACCATAGGTGACTGTGATCCATAATAAAGATCAATGACTGTGCTGTGTTATTCTGTGTCCTTGATGCTCCTGATGCTGCTCCTATAACCCACCACTTCTTTATATTGAAATTCATGGTGAAATGACCCTGGCATCCCCCATTCTTTATTAACTACTATCACCATTCTATGTTCTACATTTAGTGAGAATACACCTCCTTATTTTGATCTGTTTTTAATGGTCAGAGGGTCATTTGAAAACAGTATTTGAAGCTATTACTTTTAAATAGCATTAAATAATTTTGATGCATGCAAGGAAAGTACATCATTAAATATGAGTCTTCAACACAAGGTTGTAATTTATATAATTGGATTTTTTAATATTCAGCAACAATAAGCACACTGAATCTTTTTGTCAATTGTATGATGATTACAAGTTAGTCTATTATGGAATATCACTTTCAAGTCTGCGTATTTCCTACTATTATAGTCAAGGGCAGCTAGATGGTACAATGGATAGAGTGCAGAGGCTGGATTCAGCTCAAATTTGGTCTCAGGCACTTACTAGCTGTGTGACAATTCACTTTTAACTCTGCCTCAGTTTCCTTATGTGAAAAAAATTAACTGGACAAGTAAATGACAAATTAGTCTAGAATCTTTGCCTCACAAATAGGGTCACAAAGAGTAAGATACAACTGAACTGAATAAAAACGTGTCTATGTGTATTATTCTCATAAATATTTTGTAAAGATAAGAAATAGGGGGCATAGATTAATTGTTGCTGATGTTTTCTGTCACCTTTCTTTTTTTCTTTTTTAATTTATTTTTAACACACTGCTTTATGAATCATTTTGGGAGAGAAAAATCAGAGCAAAAGGGAAAAACCATGGGAGAAATAATAAAAAAATAGAAAAAAGAAGTGAACATAGCATGTGTTGATTTACATTCAGTCTCTTTAGTTCTTTTTTTTCTGGATGCAGTGGGTATTTTCTATCGAAAAATCTATTGGGATTGCTTTGAATCACTGAACCACTGAGAAGAACCAAGTACTTTTATAGTTGACCATTGCACATTCTTGCTATTACTGTGTACAATGTATTCTTGGTTCTGCTTGTTTTGCTCAGCATCAGTTCATGTAAGTCTTTCCAGGCCTTTCTAAAAATCAGTTTGTTCATCATTTTTTTATAAAACAATAATATTCCATTTCCTTCAAATACCACAACTTGTTCAGTCATTCCTCAATTGATGGTTATCTACTAATTTTCCATTTTTTAGTACCACAAAAAGAGTGGCTACAAACATTTTTGCACATGTGGGTTCTTTTCTCTCCTTTATGATTTCCTTGGGATACAAACCCAGTAATGACACTGCTGGGTCAAAGGGTATGCAAAAGGCATGCAGTTTTATAGCCCTTCGAGTATAATTCCAGATTTCTCTCCAGAATGGTTGGATCATTTCACAACTCCACCAACAATGCACTAGTTCTTACATGCACTTTTCCCACATCCCTCCAAAATTTAACATTATCTTTTCCTGTCATCTCAGCTCTTCTGAGAGTTATGAGTTGGTATCTCAGAGTTGTTTTCATTTGCATTTTTCTAATCAATAGTGATTTAGAGAATTTTTTCCTATAACTATAGATGATTTTTAATTTTGTCATCTGAAAATTGGCTTTTCATATCCTTCAATCATTTATCAATTGAGAAATGACTTGCATTCTTATAAATTCGACACAATTCTTTATATATTTTAGAAATGATTCCTTTATCAGAAATACTGGCTGGAAATAATTTTCCCAGCTTTGTACTTTCTTTTTAATCTTGTTTCTGTTCGTTGTCACTTTTTTCAGTAATAATAAGGTCCCCAATTTTTTTTCTATCTTTGGTATCTTCTCCTACTTTAAATACCTTATGAATATACCCTTTAACATCCACACAGTTGTGTTCTCCCCAGTCCAGATCCCCTGTATATATACTTGGTCACATCCAAGTATTTTTTCCACCATCCCAAGATTTTCCTATCTTTTTTCTTTTAGATACCATATTTATTTCAGTTATAAGCCCATTGTCTAAGTGTGCTAGTTCAATAGCTCTAGACTTTAACAATAATTTATAGCCAAAATCTTTTCATGTATTTTCCATTTCTCATATATGAATTGATCCCTCTCCCTCCTCCCACTCCTCAATCCCATTTTTATTTTTTATCAAGATTTACACATATCCTGAGTATGAGTTTGAGATAGCAATGAAGTCATATAAAAGGTCAGAAGGCAGCTATATTGAATGTCAGCACATGACCTCAGCCTTGGCCCCCTATCTCACCCCAAGATGTTTTGTGGGCATCTTTGCTGCTTTTCCTTATTCTATAGCATTGCTCCTCTCTATGATATACAGTTTTATGGATAAATCTTGGCAGTTTCCTCCTTCTCCTTTCCCTTTCATTTTAAAATCCCTTGGATTAGTTTTGCAAGCAAATATATATTTTACCAGCCCTTGTCGGGTGCATTCCATCACTAGCCAGGGACCTGTCATTTCTAGATTTTTAAGCTGTCGTCCAGAAATCTAAAACACAAGCTCTTTTTTCTGAATCAGTTGGTCACTTTCCAAGTCGGCTTTTCTCTTCTAAAGCACTTGCTTTTGATCAATGATAGTGATGAAAATACCACCTGTGGTGTCCAGACATCCAAGCTGGGAGGACAGAGATGCTGCTCTTTCTGTTGCTACCATGAATTGTTCCAATCTTTGTGTTTTTTTTTAAGGATAAGCACATGACTTTTAATAAGCAGTTTAGAATCTGGAGGTAGGGAGGAGAACAAATATAGGGACAAGTAGTCAGAAAAGAAGCCAGGAAATGTGCTCACAAAAAACCAAAGGAAGACTTAGGAGTTCCCAATTATGCTCCCATTAAAAGTATTATTCATTCAAAAGTTGATCAAAGGAAACAGCAGCTTGAAGAGCTAAATAAAGACAGAAACTTCCAAAGCAAAAGGAAAATAAAAAGAAATAAAAGAAAGATTTTTTAAAATGTTACTTCAAAGACAGAGCCAAATATTTTGAGAAGGAAACAATAATAATAAGATTAACTAATATTTATGTAGCATTTAAAGTTCTACAAATATTATCTCATTTTATCCTTACAACAACTCTGTACTGTATGATACTATGATTATCCCCTTTTTTCAGATAAAGAAACTGAGGCAGTCAGATGTTGAGTGACTTGACAGGAGTTACACAGATAATAAGTATCTAAGCTTGAATCAGAACTCAGGGCTCAAATCAAAGCTACCTTTCAAGATAATTAGCAAGTTCAAAATATGAATTGGTAGAGAACTTCAAAATATAATTGAGGCCTCCAGAATGTCTGCTGAAAGTTTTGAATGCCAAGGATCTCTTAAAATGGAAATGTTTTATAGATGCTCTACAGGCTAAGAAAATAGGAATCTATTGCTCATCTTAATGCAAATTGATCCGGTAACAAAGGAAAATTGGGAGAAATGAGGTTCTTGCTCCAATAAATCAACAAACATTTCCTAAGTTTTATTCCATGTCAAGGACAGGTACAATTTTTTTAAGTCTATTTTCAGGGAGGTTCCCACTAATGAGGGAAGATACCCTCTTCTTATATAAGTCTAACAATTCATTGCCATGTCCAGGGACCTGGGGTACTCACCATTCTCCCTTCTTCATAAAAGAAATCCTCTAGTCTGGTCCCAGGCTTAAGGACCTCACCATATTCAATTCTGGGTAAGTCTGAATTCTCAAGAGAGGGAACTCACCTGCTTCAGTTTATAAAGTTATCTACCTTGGGAGAAGGAGACAGAGAACTGCTTAAAGACTCATAGGCTGATTCAATGTCCCTTTCATATCTTTCTTATCATCTAGAATTTCATGAAAATAGTTATTATTCCTTTTGTTAAGAGGATAACTTTTTAGAGAAAACCATGTGGAGAATGAAGAGATATTAATTGTACAATTGTATGATATGAATTACTCATTTGCATAGCACTTCATAATTGCAAAGCACTTTCTTCAAGATAATCTTATGAAATTGTTAATACAAGTATCATTGTTGATATTTTATAAATGAGGCAATTGATGATCAAATAGGTTAAGTGACTTGCCCTTGGTTACATAGCCAGTGTCAGAATTGATATTTAAATCCATGTCTTCTAATTCCTAATCTTATCCTTTCTATGCCAATGAGTCTGGCTTATAGAAATGAAACCTATTAATTTATCATCATAGCGAATTCAAGTCCATTTTCTGATATTATTTGCTCTGTGTCCAGAGAATGGTTGATATCCTGTTTGCATTATCCCCTATGAGGGCAATTTGGAAAGCTTAGAGTTAATTTGCCCTTCCTATTATTTTTAGACTGGAAAAAAAAAAGGCGGCACAGGAGTGAATCCAGCCATCTGTGTACACATGGCTTGCCAAAGGCTCTTTGGACATCGGTATTTGGAGGCGTTCTTGAAATAGTGAGATTGTGACCATCTGCCATTCTTGACCCAAGTGCTTTATGAATCACAAGTATGGTGTAATAAAAGAGAAAATTGGTGTTCTGGGCAGTGAAAGTCTGTTTTCAGCCTGCTAATAACAGATAAAAGCAGTTCCATTTCTTTGTTATCTTAGACCAAGAGACTGGGCTTTCTGCAAGTCTATAACTACAAATTTGAAATGTAGCTAGGTCCTGATGAGTTTGAATAATTAATCCAAGAAAGTTGTTGTGTTATTTGAATTCACACTGTATAAATCCATGACCTAATCCCTGCTCCCTGCCCTATCAAGGGAATTATGTAGTCATCCTCACTATCCTAGGTTAAGGTTTTCCCTACTAGAAAAAAACCACTTGCAGTGCCTTAAAAGTGGCTTTTCCAATCTTAGTGAAAGTGAAGGTCTGCTTTTCCACATTGGGCACTGTCTACACTGGGCTCTTCCACATTGGGCACTGTCTACACTGGATTCTATCCCTTGCTAATACACAGCTGGAACTGTGTCTAGGACTCCTATGACAGGTCCAAGAAGATTGGTTTAGGAAATTCTCTGCCCTTATTGCTTTGCTATCAAACAACATCCCCTGTCTCTCAGCTTTGTCCAAGAAGGCCTACAAGACCTCCAGGTTATTTTTGGCTACTTCTATATCTGGGACTGCATGGTGCCCCAAAGAAATCTTGAGATATGAAGGTTTTTGTTCCAGGAATTCAAGTCTGACTGTCTTATTCCTTTGTCCAACTGGCTTTCCTATGGCTCTCCTACTGCATCTTTACCTTCTCAGCTGAGATTTTTTTCTCCTATTTTATAGAGAAAACTGAGCCTCTATTATTAGCTCTTTCTTTTTCCCTCCTCATATCACAATTCATTCTTCTTGCCTTACAATCCCTTGACATCATCCTCTACCATTTTCTCCTCTGCTCTGGATTTTGACAAAAATGGGGCCCTTCTCCAAAAGACAGACACTTCTACAAGAAGCCTTGATCTTATCCCCCTCCCATATTTGGCAGCAGATTGTTCCTCTAGTATATCTTCTCTATAATTTTTAAACTTCATCTTATTGTTCCTTTCCTGATAGCTGCAAAAATACCCAGAATCTCTCCATGTCCAAATCTTTTAACCCACATCCTCAAACCTGACCAGAAGTCATTGCTCCTTTTTCTTTTATCTTTCCTTAGGCAAACACCTAGGGGAAAAATTATCTATGAAGCTATCAAGAGTCTCTTAATTGCTCAGTCTAATGACCCATTCTCAGAACTCATCCTTCTCATTGATTTTGTCTCTCTTTGTTTCTCTCTATCTCTCTGTCTCATTCTCTCTGTCTCTCTGTCTGTCTCTGTCAGTCTGCCTGTTTCTCTGTCCCTCCCCTTACTCCATTTTCATGACCATGATTTTTATGGGTATAGCCAAGACTCCATCCTACCAATTCTTCTCTCTCTCTCATTGATGACTGTATGAATTCCTCACCCTCCCCAAGATGGCAAACAATCTCTACATACATGTGCAATTATGTTAAACATATCTCCATGTTAGTCATGTTGTGAAAGAAGAAACATAACAAAAGGAAAACCATGATAAACAAAAAAAAGCAAAAATAGTATGTTTTAATCTGCATCCAAACTCTTTCTCTGTATCTGAATAGCATTGGATCGAGTGTCTTTTGGAATTGTCTTGGATCACTGCATTGCTGAGAACAGATAAGTCACAGTTTATCATCAAAAAAATCTTGTTGTTATTGTATACAACATGCTCCTGGTTCTGCTCACTTTATTCAGCATCAGTTCATGTAAATCTTTTCAGGTTTTTTTTTTTTTTTTTGAAATCTGCCTAGTCATCATTTCTTATAGCACAATATTATTCATTCCATTCATATGCCACAACTCGCTCAGGCATTTTCCAGTTGATGAGCTTTCTCTCATTATCCAATTGGGACATATTTTTCGAGAACTGTTTCCTGGAATAAGTTATAGTATATGAATGTTATGGAATATTATTGTTCTAAAAGAAACAACCAGCAGGATGATTTCAGAGAGACCTGGAAAGAGTTACATGAACTGATGCTGAGTGAAATGAGCAGAACCAGGAGATCAATATACACGGCAACAAGACTATATGATGATCAATTCTGATGGATATGGCTCTCTTCAACAATGAAATGTTTCAAACAAGTTCCAATTTTTCAGTAATGAAAATCTACACCCAGAGAGAAGCCTGTGGGATTTGTGTGGACCACAACATAGTGTTTTCACTCTTTCTGTTGTTGCTTCCTTGCATTTTTTCTTTCTCAGTTTTTTTCCTTCTTGATCCGATTTTTTTTGTGCAGCAAGATAACTGTATAAATATGTATACATAATATTGGATTCAACATATATTGGATTTAACATAATGTATTGGATTAACTGTCATTTAGAAGAAGAGATGGGGGGAAGGATGGGAAAATTTGGAAGATAAGGCTTTTCAAGGGTCAGTGTTGAAAAATTACCCATGCATATGTTTTAAAAATAAAAAGCATTATTTAAAAAAAGAAAAAAAATGTTTCCAGATTCTCCCTCTACCACCTCTTTCCCATAGCTGCTAATAACTTTTCTCCCAAAACTATCTTATGGTAATTTTATATATATAGATAGATAGATAGATAGATAGATAGATAGATAGATAGATAGATAAATTTATCTCTCTCTATATATATATATATATCTACATATCTATATATATACATTTTGCATACTTTTATATATATATGTTGTCACACTATCATAAAGTAATCTCTGAGGGAACTGAATATTTTATATTTCTTCTTTTAATACTCATAAGGTAACACCCATGGCCTAGAGTCAGGGAGACCTGAGTTCAAATCCAGCTTAAGCTATTTACTAGCTGTGGGATTCTAGACAAATCATGTAACCTTGGATGCCTCAGTTTCCTCAGCTGTAAAATGAGAATTAATAATAGTACCTACCTCATAGGGCTATTCTGAGGTTTAAATGAGATAATATGTGTAAAGCACTTAGCACTATGGCTCTACATACATTACTGTGACATCCCAGACCAAAACACCTCTCCCTGGGCCCATCTCCTCTTTAGGATGTTGTTTTCTTTTTTTAGAATAGAAAGTCTTTGTGGGAAGGAACTATTTGGTTCTTTTAAAAAATCTTTGGGTTGTTTTTGTATTTGCATTTCCATTACTTAATACAGTGCTTGACATAAAATAAGCACTTAATGATGTTTTTTCATTCATTTATTTACGCTATTCAGTGCACCAGCCTTGGAATCAGGAAGATGTGACTTTAAGACCTACTTCTATTATCTACAGAGAGTTTCACCCTCAGTATGTCACCCTAACTTCTTAGTGTTCTGGGTAACTTTCTAAGGCTATGTAAAGTGCAGAGAGGGTGCTGATTTGCATTGGCAGGAAGAATTTTCTTTCCTAGATTTTCTTTATACTAAGAAAATCTTAGGCCCAGTCTCCATCTCTCCCTGTTTACACTTTCTGCAAATTGTTTAATTGTTTGTGTTTGTGTCACTAGTGTCAGGCACATAATAATAATTCATAATGCTTTTCCATTTATTTATTCACAATATTTGTTCAGAGTGGCTAGGTGGTACCCTTGCTTGGATTCAAGTCTTACCAGTAACAGGCATGGGCTGGTTACCTATAAATCTGGCACATTCAGAGCCCTAAATAAATGTTCTTCTCTTTCTCCCTCCTTTTCTTCTTCTTTCCCTCCCTCCCTCCTTCCCTTCCTTCCTTCCTTGCTTCCTTCCTTTCTTTCCCTCCTTCCCTCTATTCCTTACCTTTCCTTCCTTGCTTCCTTCCTTTCTCCCTTCCTCCCCTCTTTACTTTCCTCCTTCCATCCTTCCCTCCATCACTTACCTTTCCTTCCTTCCTTCCTTCTTTCCTTCCTTCCTCTCTTCCTTCCCTCCTTCCCTCTATCCCTTCCCTTTCCTTCCTTCCTGCCTTTCTTCTCATCCCTATAGCACAATGCTTGGCACTTAAGAATGGCTGAATGCGTGCTTGTTGATTGATTTATGGTGTAGCCTCTCCTCTGCATCTCTCCACTCTGGTTCTCTCTCTCTGCTTTCCTTTTCAAAGGCCAAGTCCAAAGGTTCAGCCTAGATATATGAACTGGACATGCATTAATCAATCTTCCTTAAAGTGGTGTTAAAGGGATGAGGGGGAGCTGACACCCAGCGAGTTCACACTTCATCAAAGAGCTAACCCTGTCAAAGGATTAACACTTCCTTAGAAGGATTCAGGGGAGCTTTGCTAAACTCCTCCTGGGCATATACTCTTCAAGTTGATAGGTGATAGCCCAGTGTCAATGCCTTCAATTTGCAGGCTGTTCTGAGAAGCTGGCCTGGCATCGATTCAGGAGAGAACCTGCTTGTCATGTTTTTCTCCCTAATTTTTTTAGGGGATGGGGAGAGGGAATTGAAGAGGCTGTGTGTCCATCTGTTGTGATTAATGCAAGAAAGATAACATGAGCAGGAAACAATGATAAGTACTGGACCTGAGATTGATATAAAGAACTTCCCCTAACAATGCATTGTCTCTGCAGTTTATAGTATTGGCGTATGGAGAGATTAAGAGCCAGGATGACACAGTCCATATGTGTCGGACTAAGACTTGAACACAGGTCTTTCTGGTTCTAAGGTTGCCAGTCTGAATAAAGAGTGTAAATAAGTGAATGGAAAAGCATGATTAATCACTCTTTATTGTCTTCCCGTCTAGCTGGGTGACCCTGGACAAGTCATCTATTTACCTCAGTTTCCTCATATGTAAAAAGAGTAGGAGAAGAAATGGCAAACCCCTCTGAGATCTTTACCAGGGTTACAAAGAGCTGGACATGACAGAGCTGATTGAATAAAGTAGGACAGAAATGACTGTCTTGAGTGCTGGGGATACAAATACAAACCCACCACTTGCCCCCCCAAAAAACCCTACAGTTCCTGCTTGTTATGTTTTAAAGTTCAAGAGATATCATTTCTGGATATTCGTCATTTTATCAATAATACTAGCATTTTAATAATAAAGATCAGTGGCACTCTCCAATGTCAAGGGCAGTCATGACATTGGGCTCATGCTTATATGCCCTTGGAAAATGGGTATTTGAAAGATAAGCAATCAGCTCTGGTTGGTTGACAATAAATAAGAGAATGAACATTAAAATGAAAAGTGGGCTCACGCCAATGAGAGTCTGAGAGAGTAAGGTCATGTCACTCTTGAACCAGGAGACTATCTCTACACTGAGGCTACCCCTAGGTTTGGGCAATCTAATCAAAACCTAAGGAGACTACTCTGGGTTTAGATTAAATTCCTTGTAAAACTGGGCGTGGTTTGACCAAGATGGAGGCTCCATTATTCAATCTCATTATGAACACATGCTATGTTCACTTCTTTTTTGTTTTATTATCTCTCCCATGGTTTTTCCCTTTTGCTCTGATTTTCTCTCCCAACAAGATTCATGAAGCAATATGTGTTAAAAATAAATAAATTTACTAATATCTACCTAAAAAAGAAAACGGGGAAACTCTGGAATTCCTCAAATCACTGATTATGCTCTATAAAAATTTCCATTCTAAGAGGGGGAAAGCAATACAGAAAGGGGAGTGAGAGTCAGACAGAACTCTTTCATCTGGGAAGTTACAATCATGGTAAATGGAATACTCTTTTGGAGAATGGAAATATTGGTTGATGGCTGTTCCTAGGGCAAGAGGTAGAAAGACAACATATGGGGAGTGGGGAGGGGAACCATGTGGTCATGAAGATGGCCAGAGAAACACATGCTGCTTCTGGGTTAGAGTAGACATGAAGTCAACAGCTTGGAGACAAACAAGAACTGAAGAGTATTAGTTAGGAGGCTGTGACTGGCATGCCATGGCATCCCATACAGGTAGCCAAATGGTCCACCATTTCAATCTATTTAATGAAGCAACTTAATAATAATAACTAGCCTTTGTATAATAGTTAAAAGTTTACACAGCAGTTTCCATATGTTATCACATTTATCCTTCATCAGAGCCTTGTGAGGCAGGTGCAATCACCTCCACTTAACAGATGAAGAAGTTGAGGTTAAAAAAAAACAAACAAACAAACAACAACAACAAAAAAACCTTGATTGACTTGCACATGATCACATACTAAGTTGTGTTTCCAAGGCAGGTTTAGAACTCAAGTCTTCCTCATTCCAATATTCTCTTCACACCACCAAGAACAGACTAAAGATATCAATTGCAATCACATGCATCCCAAGCATTGACTCAGTCTTAAAAACATTCAGAGAGAGAATGGGAAGAGAAGAGAATGAGAATTTAATAAGCACCTACTATGCGCCAGGTACCATACTAAGTTTTTTACAAACATTATCTCATTCATGGCAACAAGAAGATTACACGAAGATCAATTCTGATGAACGTGGCTCTTTTCAATGAGATGATTCAGATCAGTTTCAGTGATCAGTGATGGAGAGAGCCATCTATACTCAGAGAGAAGATTGTGGGGACTGAGTGTGGGTCACAACATAGCATTTTCACTCTTTTTGTTGTTGTTAGCTTACATTTTATTTTCTTTCTCCTTTTTTTCCTTTTTGAACTTATTTTTCTTGTGCAGCATTATAGGAGTATAAATAAGTATAAATAAATATTAGATTTAACATATATATATATATTAACACATTTAACATATGTTGGATTACTTGTCATCTGGGGGAGAGGGGGAAATTTGGAACACAAGGTTTTGCAAGGGTTAATGCTGAAAATTTATCCATGATATGTTTTGAAAATAAAAAAAACTTTAATAAAAAATCTATTTCATTTGAGGACAAAAACCCTGGGAGGTAGGAATTATATTACTCCCATTTTGCAGCTGAGAAAACTGAGGCAAACAGAGTTATGATTTTCCCATGGTCACACAACTAATAAGTGTCTGTGATCATATTTGATCTCATTTTTCTATCACTGCTGTACCACCCAAGAAAGGACTATCATTTTGACAATACAGATACACTGACAAGTCTTAATGGGTTTGTAAAGTTCTTGAGGTTCTGTGGATTCTCTGACCTCCACTTATACCACTGATCCCTTCAACCTTAACCACTGCTCTGTACAGTCCTGCCCTCCCAGCTGCCAACCTGCAGAGCCTCCAAGGATGCTCTACCACACAGTGCACATTCTCTGACCACAGTGTTTAATCCTCTTTCCAAAGTCATTCTGTGTTTCTGTGCAATCATGAGAAAGGAAAGCCAAGATTTGGGCCAACTTTGACATTGGCATTTAATGGATATTGATCGTAGCTTTAGCATTGATTTCCTGCTTTTTCATTTTCTTGAGGATTAATGTAATTAGTTTGGGTCACTTTCATATCCTATGGCCAGGTGCCAGCATTAAGGAACATAGGGAAAAATTTACTTGCACTAAAAGCAATACTTGTCATTTTAATTTGAAAGTTTGTTGTTTCTTTAAATATGACTAGAAATTCCTGGCAATTTATTGTGTAATTAGCTTGTATTTCTTTGGCTGTTTCTGTCATACACGAACCACACACAAGGGACATGCATGGTATTTTCAGTAGTGAAAGTTCTCTTTTTCAAGATACATTGCCTCAAAGTGATCAGATTCCTTCATATTAAATAAAATTTCCAGGAACTCATGCTAGACAGTAGCTTTGGAATTATCTTTTTGTACCAATTACTTCTTTCACAGAGACTTTCTAGTTAATGTTTAACAATCAGTTCTCAGTAATAAAGCAATATATGTAGAACATACTTTTAAGTTTAATCTGAATTATTAACATTTTCCCATTACTTTCTTCAGGCTAAACAATCAACAAAGCAACAAATCAAGCCATGATTTGTTGGATTTGCCAATTTCAGGTGCAAATGCTCACACTGAAAATTTAACAATCGGCTTTTATTAGCAGTTTGAAGCTGACTCTAACATATTCCCTTAAGATCTTTGGTTTTGTTTTAAAATCATGATGAATAGAACTTAGTGGCTACTCATTCTACATTTATTCAAATAGTAGTTTGGTTGGATGTTTTTCCTTCTTAATCTCTACTTTCATTGCTCAATCAATCCTAAAGAGAATTGTATGTATAGTACAATGTCCTAGATATGAGAAACCTTAACAAGGTAAGTCAGAGATGGCCCATCCCCTGAAGGGAATAGTGATGAAGGTAGCATTATATTAAACATATGTGAATAAATACCATACAATTGAAAATTCATTCTGTAAATATAAATTAGCTCTTTGAAAGAAGAGATTGGTTTGATTGTTTTTTCTCTCTCTGGTTGCTATTGTTGTTCAGTAGTGTCTGACTTTTCCTGACAAAGATTCTAGAATTAAATGAAAAAAAGAAACAAGGTTAAATGACTTTCCAAGATCACATAGTTAGGTGTCTGAGTCCATATTTGAATTCAGGATTTCCTGACTTTAGGCTGAGTGTTCTATCCACTGTGCAATCTAGGTTTGGTGTTCTAACAACTGAACCAGCTCCCTTAGTATATAGTAGATAACAATAAGAACTTGTTGAAAATGTAGCATAAAATACTGTTATCCCTTCCCTATCTCAGGGCTAGGAGGTGATGGGGATTAGGGTGTGGTGCTTCCATGATCTGGAAAATCCCCGTAAAATGTTTTGGCCCTCCCTTTGTACCAGAGAGGAAACCTGTGTAATTATGGTATTAAAAGATAAAGTATGTTGACATTATATAATAATACATACATTTTATGCATTTCTGAGTTTCTAAACTTTATCTGTGTCATCTGCGGGCCTTTCCATGTTGTCTACAGTTCCAAAGACTTCCCAAAAAATTTCCATTTAATTTCTTAAGTCAATCTATCATATATTGAAACATCAATGGGGAAAGACATAATATGGTAGGAATAACAGTAATTTGTGCTATTCTTATGCAAATAACAGTCAAATACAAATCAATGTGATCTCTAAAGAATTACCATATATATAAATATATATATATTCATATGTACATATGAATATTATATATATATCAACCATATATATGAAAGAATGCTTCAAATTATGAATAAGGGAAATGCAAATCTAAATATGCCCATGGTTTCATCTCACTTGGAAAATTGGTAGATGACCAAAAATAGGAATGGTCAATATTGGAAGGTTTTTGTAAATATACATTAATGCACTGTTTTGGGAGCTATGAAATGGTACAACTATTCTGGAAAACAATTTGGAATTATATGCTTTTTAAAAAGTGACCAAAATAACCTAGAGTTTCCACTAATAATAATGAGAAATTCGTGAATTGAATTGGTTAACTATATAGTCAAAATTGTCAGGGAAGGAAAGTGAATTTAGGAATGATGACCTAGAAAAAATTTGAGGGATGGATGTAGGAATGTATAAGGACAGAGGTGGGGTGGAAGATGGGGAGAGACTATGAGCTAAGGTCTGAACTCCTGAGAAAGGAGAAGGAATAATAAGGATGCAGTAGATAAGAACCTCTAGGATCTGGATGAAGTGATAAATCTGAGTAGAATCAACCTCTATTATAATTTTGAATAGTGCTGAATAGAGCAAATTAGAATAAACCTTATCAGAATATATAGTCCTCGACTGTCTCTATAGAAAAGGTAAAAGGATTCAACTCTAAAAGTATTTCACTTTTATAGCAGCTTGTGCATAAAAACTCTCAAACTACAATTACCTTAAGAACTCACAATCAAGTCCATAAACAGTCTAAACTATTTCTAAATCTTGAACCCCATTACCTCTAACGACCTCTATGCAGACCCCCAAACAATTTTGTACTTCAGTTTTTCTTTCTGCCTTCCTAGAAAGGGAGCAGGGAGGATCACTAGAAAATTGACCCAATATAGTATGCATGACACCACACTGGTATGTGGTTATTCTTTCCACATGGGGACTTTCTCTCAAGATGGTTTTAATATATCATTAGTCAGCATAAGAAATTAAATGGGAATTTGGGGGAAGTGTTGCAGAAGCTGCAGGCAACACAGCTTATGACCAAATACTTAGCCAGAATTTTATAATAAGTTAATGTAAACACCCCATAAAAGAAAAAAAATGCAGACTTCTTTGCTATGAAGAGAGGGTCAAAAAAATTTATGACATTTTCCAGATCATTGAAGAGCCATGATTTTAACTCCTGAGATGTGGAAGAGATAACTATAATTCTTACATATAGCACTGTCTCTCCATCCCTCAGTGGTGCCCTGTATTCTCTGCACACTTTGGGGGGAAGTTGTTTTTCCCCCAAGTATTAATGTTATATTGATGACTGACTATAATTCTATAGAAGCCATCAGGGAGCAATTCTTGAATAGAAGGAAGAAAAGAAGAACAATTACATTCTGCAACTGTGCTGATTGATTCTCTAGAAATCTTTTCATCCTTATTTTTTCAGGGGATTAGGTTGTCATTTTGAGTTCTAAGAATTTCTCTGAATGTTTGATTCAACTTGATATTGTTTGAAATTTAATTCTGATCCAGGAACATATTTTTTCATTAAGAATATGCTCCATTATTTTGTTTTTAATAAGCTGAGGTTTCTCAGAAGCTACTAAGAACGATCTTGTTTGCATCAAATATTTGCGCCCTCTGCTTGGCTGCGGTAGTCTAGTGATTCCAAGCTAATTTTTAGGTAGGAAGGCTGTGTATAACTGAGGACAGATGGCCTTCTCCATTTCAAAACTGAGGATATTTTAATTCAATTTTATGTTTTTATATTTGTCTCATGTATTCTGAAAAGCCAGCTTCCTGAAACAAAGCCATTTTGGCCCAGAGGACAAAGACTCTGGAACAGCTACAAAAATAAGCTATTTCTTTATTTCTTTGTGACTTGCAGTGAACAGAAAGAGATCTGGCCAGGAAGATTTGAGTTCAAATTTTGCCTCTGACAGAGAGAGACTGTCCCTTCCACCACTGATGTGCTCTCATTTACATTGCACAATAATATATATGTAGCTGTTGACATTCTCACCATTAGAATGGGAGTTCCTTGAAAGGAAGAGGCATGTTTTTGCCTTCCTTTTTATCTTGAAAGCTTAGCATAGCTCCTGACCCATAATAAAGGCTTTTTGACTGACCAACTACAAATGTGCTCAGTCCTATAGGATTTTAGGATGATATGGCAGGAGAGGACCACGTTGTAGAGACTGGCCCATGAGCCAACAAGAGCAGTCCATTCAGTTAAAAAAAAAGACTCTCTGTCTGTCTTTCCCCCCCCCCTTTTTCTGTCTGTTTCTTTGTCTCTGTTTTTCTGTCTCTCTCTCTTTCTGTATCTCTCTCTCTGTCTCTTTTTCTCTCTCTGTCTCTGTCTCTGTCTCTCTCTTTCTCCCTTCTTCTCCCCCTCCCCCTCTCTCTGTTTTTCTGTCTCTATCTTGGTCTCTTTCTTTCTCTATGTCTTTGTCTCTATTTATCTATCTCTCTGTCTCTGTCTCTGTCTGTCTGTCTGTCTGTCTCTCTCTCCCTTCTTCTCCCCCTTCTCCTCTCTGTCTTTCTGTCTCTATCTTGGTCTCTTTCTTTCTTTGTGTCTCTGTCTCTATCTGTCTGTCTCTTTGTCTCCTTCTCTTTTCTTGTCTGTCTCCCTCTCTGTTTATTTTTCTCTGTCTCTCCCTGTTTCTCCCTCTCCCCCTCCCTTCCTCCTTCCCCCTCTGTCTCTCTGTCTCTTTCTGTTTGTTTGTGTGTGTCTCTCTTTTCCTCCTTCCCTCCCTGCTTCCCTCTTTTCCTCTCTTCCTCTCTGTTTGTCTCTATGTCTTTCTCTGTCTCTCTCTGTCTCTCCCTCTCCCATCTCTATCTCCCCTCTCTATCTCTGCCAGTCTGTCTCTCTCTTTCTCTTTGTCTCTCAATGTCTCTGTCAGTCTCTGTCTATCTCTCTCTTTCTGTCCCTCTGTCTCTCTTTCTCTTTGTATCTCTGTAGCTCTTTCTGTCTCTGTATGTCTCTCTCTCTATCTCTGTCTGTCTGTCTCTCTCTGTATCTCTCTTTTCCTCCCTCCTTCCTTCCCTCCCTACTTCCTTCTTTTCCTCTCTTCCTCTCTGTTTCTGTCTCTATGTCTTTCCCTGTCTCTCTCTCTATCATACACACAGACAACATGCACAGACATCACACACAGATACACACAGACACACACGGATACAGAGACAAACAGACACACACACAGACACACAGATACACACACACATAGATACACACACAGATACATACACAGACACACACAGATACACACACAGACACACACACACACAGACACACACACACAGAGACAGTACTAGGTTTATCTGCTACCAGACTAGCTTAAAGAATCTCAGACTCCTGGCCTCTCCTCTGCTTATGTTGTCCTGGTGAGATTGTGGTGGATGTTTCCAGACTTTGAGGAACCTGTGAATTCAGGAGACTAAGAACTCCTGAGTCCCTCAGCCAGAACTGACTGGGATAGGAGTTTTCTGCCCTGCACCCTCATTAGTAGAGATGGCCTCTGGCTATGATTTGCTGAAAGCTATGGATCTTGAGGGAATTACCCCCAAAATGCCAAGTCAAAATAAAATCTCTGTTTTCAGTCCTGCTAAATGTCTCTTGTTTTGATGTTTTAATTATCAGCTTTCTGGGAGAATATAACAAGAATTATTGGCTAGTTTCACGTTTTAAGTCTTTGCCACTGCATGTTTACGAGTCTTGGGCAAGTGTGTGTGTGTGTGTGTGTGTGTGTGTGTGTGTGTGTATAGAAAATACAGAATGATCCTAACCTAGAGCTACTTCTTCTGATCCCATTGGGGGATCTTAGACACAAGTCTGGACACAATCTCTCTTTAAGAGATTTGTTTTCCATATGAAAGCTTGCCCCTTCTTTAGAGTACTGACTCCCCCAAAACTGAACTCTGTCTGTACCTAAATTCACAACTGAAGCCTCTTAGGGAAGGAGGGTTTTCCTAGCTCCGTGGGCCAATAGCAAGATCTGTTGATAACTATGTTTTTGTTTGTTTGGTTTGGTTTTTGTTTTGTTTTGTTTTATTTTGTGTGGGTTTTTTTTTGTTTTGTTTTTTTTTTGTTTTGTTTTGTTTTCGGCTTAGACTCACAAGCCTGTTTTGGTCTAGATTTCTAATTCATTTATATGAGGAACTGCTCAAATGGAAACTCCCTTTTGTGAGCTATTGTCAATTCATCCATAATATATAGTCTTAGAGAGGTTAGTAAGAAACTTAATGGCTAGGTACTTGTCTTTGCTCATGCATCCAGAAAGAGATTAGAACATAAATCAGTAAGACTGAGGCAGTTAGATGATGAAGCAGATAGATCACAATGTTTTAAAAATAAAAACATGATTCAAATCTGACCTAAGACTTTACTAGCCTTGTGACCCTGGGTAAGGTACTTAACTTCTGCCTGCCTCAGTTTCCTCAAGTGCAAAATTAGGATAATGGGCCCAAGTGAGGTAATATTTGTAGAGCATTTAACTTGATATCTGGCAATTAGTGGGTGTTTAATAAATGCTTTTCCCCTCTTCCCTACCATATTCTCCTGACTCAAAGGCTGGCCATCTAGTTACTATGTCATAATGCCTCTCATATATCAGAAGATTAAGAACTGGAAGAGAAGTTAGACATCATATAGTTCAACTCTTCCATTTTATAGATAATCCCAAATAGGAAAAGTGACTTAGCCAAAGTCATACAACTTGTTGAAGGAAAGGTACTGCTCTGTATAGCACCCAGTTCTCCTTTCTACCAAATACATGTTTTGCCATTCTACAATATACCATGTACTGATAGGTTAGAAAAATGCAATTAACAATAAGAATATATTTTCTATTTTGGACCCCGAAGTGTCTGATTCTCTTCACAAGTCTTCAGTCAAGTTCCATATAGTTTTTGTTAATGCACATTTTTCCCTTAAAACTATCCTTCTGTATAACAGGATGCATTCAACCATATAATCCCCAATTATCTTAAATGTTAGAGTTCAAAGCCTTGTTTTATTTCTCTTCACTTTATTGCACTTTGCAGATATTATGGTTTTGTTTATCGCAGCTTTGCAAACAGCAGGTCTATCAGGGCGATTTTCCTAATAGCATCTGCTCACATCGAATCTCACATTTTGAGAATTCTCACAATATTTCAAAAATTTTCATTATTATTATATTTGTTATGGTGATCCATGATCAGGGATCTTTGCTGTTACCATTGTACCTGTGCCCATATAAGATGATGAATTTAATTGACAAATCTCATTCTGAGTGCTCCCCTGACTAGCTGTTCCCAGTCTCTCTCCCTCTTCTTGGCCCTCCTATTCCCTGAGACACAACGCTATTGAAATTAGGTCAATTAATAACCATACATTGGTATCTAATTGTTCAAATGCAAGGACAGTAACACCTCTCTTCTTTAAATCAAAATCTAGAAATGAATGAGTTTAGTTCAGAAGATATGTGGAAAGTGGAGATAGAAGTCTCCTGACTGGTCAGAAGCCATCAACATAAAGGCAAGACCCTCCACGAGCGAAAAGATTACAACTCACTGAGAGCTGGATGATGGTTAGCATTTTTTTTTTACCAATAAAGTATTTTTTTAATCAAGATATGTACCATGATACTACTGTATGCTTAATTGACTGCAGTATAACCTAAACATTACTTTTATATGCACTAAGAAACCAAAAAAATTCATCTGACTCATTTTATTGCTACATTCATTTTACTACTTGTTCTGGCACTGCCTCTGCAATATTTCTGATTTCTATCTGTTTCCATATATACAGAGATATGTATGTATGTATTATATATCATATAGTCACTATATAAACAATATACTATATTATATTTACTATATATGGTATATACTATACATACATAGCCTATAGATACTATATACTGTATACATATGCTGTATATACTATACATACACTATATTATACATACCATACATTTACATGATATTTAATATATACATACATTATCTGTAAGATATATATATACATGAAATACTATCTATTCATGATACAATATATATATATTCACTATACATGAGGTATATGCTATATATTTACACAATAGGCTACATATTGCACGTACTATATATAAAAAATGCTACATACAAAAAATAATATATGCCATAAACTATATATATATATATATATATATATAACACACTGTATACACACCACACAGTGTGTGTGTATATATATGTGTGTATATACAGCATATACACTATACACTGTAGATACTATAATACTATATATAACTATCCACCATATATACTATTTATGCATACTATATATGCTTTGCATATCATGCATACTAAACACTACATATATTCATTAAATGTGACATATGATGCCATATATACTTATACCACACAAAATATACATATATACACTATATGTTCTGCATGTATTTTGTTTCATATATTATGCACCCTACATTTACACTATATATACTATACATCTTATATTTACATAATACACTATCTATATATTGTAATTCACTATGTATGATATATACTATATTTATACAATATAGTTTATATGTACCATATATTCATTATACATGATATATATTATTTATATACCCATTATCTATATATTTATGTATGTGCGTATAGTCTATATGTGTAATATTTCATGCCTAGTGAATATATAGTGTATATATAATAAATTTTATAAATATATACTATATGCTATATATACCCATTATACTTTAAATACAATATATATATATATATACTCTATACTCTTCCATACGTATCAAATGTGCATTTTTTCTTTCTTTCACTTTGATTCATCTCTGGAATATTTGAGTGACTTTTCCCAGGTCACACAGAAAACAAATAATAGCTATTCTTTGTGAGGTTTTAGATCTGCAAAGTGCTTTACCAATATGATTTCATTTTATCCTCACAATAACTCTGGGAAGTAGGTACTTTTATTATTTCCTTTTTACACATTAGAAAACTGAGTCATGTAATGATTAAATGACTTACCAAGTTTCACACAATCAGTAAGTGTCTAAGATAAAATTTGAACTTGGATTTTATTGGTTGCAAGTCCTGTGATTTATAATTACTCTGCTACCTTGTTGAAGTTATACCAAAAGCATCAGAGAAATTCAAGAATCAGAATGATAGAAAAATGGACTGGTTCACAATGGATTAAATACTACTCCATAAAAAACATTTGGCAAGCTTTGAGATGAGAAAGGCTGAAGGTTTGGAGAAAATTAAATTAGAGAAATAGAATTAAAATGTTAAGTATATCCTTCCATCCAGTATAAGAACATGGAAATAAATAGCTAGGATATGATATAGAAATCGAACAATAAAATTAAAGCTGAACAGGATCTTAAAAGACCTCTAGTACAATCTCCTCAATTATCAGAAGAGGAAACTAAGCCTCAGAGAAGTAAAACACTACAAAGTTGCAAGCTAAAAAATGACAGTCAGGATTTAAATGCAGCACTCAAATATAGGTAGATATAATGATATTTAAAACAATATTTAATGACATAATTATTACTAATGTGAATCTACAAATGATAATTACTGAGCTATGGGTCACTGTTATTCACTGCCCCTGCAAAAAAAAATGTGGGCTACATTATTCCTACTCTTTTCAGTGTTACTTTCTCTCCTATCACTCCCTCAGACCCTCCTCCTCAGGAGGCTGGATATTCTTCTCCAATGAAACTCAGGAAGATGGCAGAGACCCAGATTCAATGCCATTCCCTAGTCACTGCCCCAGTCAATACTGACTCAAATGCCTAGAGAAATTCCAGTCAAAATACTCTCCCTAAGAAGGGCAGGATTGGAACTTTGAGGACAACAAAAAGTATGTTCTATAATGGAAACAGTTAACTTACTACCACTTATAAATACAGCACAGTTATTTTGTTCTTGACACTAGATCACTTTATAATGTTGGAGCTTGAGGTGATCCTAGTAATGCAGATTTTTCTAGACCAATTAGGTACAAAAGCTTTCCTACAAGGTGATGGGTAGTAATACAGCATTATTGTAGTAATCCAAGATTGACAACTTTTGGAGGATGTGTTCTAGTTAACTAGGGGACCTGTGGATTTCAGAAGTGTTTCAGCTACTGTCATGTTAAAATAATGATAATGTTACAGGATTGGAAAACAAATGATTAGTTTGATGTTTAAATCATAGTACCTTTAGTAAATTAATTTACAATCAAAATAAAAGGAAGGAAAGAAGAAGAAAGGAAGAAAAAGAAAGAAAAGAAAGAAGGAAAGAAGAAAAAGAAAGAAAAAAGGGAAAGAAAGAATGAAGAGAAAAAGAAAGAAGGAAGAAAAAAGAAAAGGAAAGAATAAAAAAGAAAGGACGGGAGGAAGAGAAAAAGAAAGAAAGAAAGGAACAAAGGAATGAAGAGAGGAGGAAGGAAAAAAAGAAGGAAGGGAGAGAAAAATAAGGGAAGGAAGGAAGGAAGAGAGAGAGAAAGAAAGAGTAAAGAAGGAAGGGAGGAAGGAAGAAAGAAATAAAGAAATGAAGGAAGGAAGGAGGGAAGGAAGGGAGGGAAGGAGGGACAAAAAAAGGAAGGAAGGAAGGAAGGAAAGAAGAATAAAAGGAAGAAAGAAAGAATGAAGAGAAAAAGAAAGAAAGAAAGAAACAACTTCCCGCCCCCAAGAAGTTGTAAAAATGAATCAACTCTTCTATAGCTCTCATTCCCAAGTCAAAGATCCCACTCTGGCAAAAGACCACCATCTATCTTTTTTCTCATTTCCTTGGAAGTCCCCCATTGCCTGCCTTCAAGGGCATTCCAACAATAATACATAGAGATTTACAATGTGAGTGCTTAATAGCTTTGATCACAATTAGAGGCTTATAAGCAAAGAAGTGTAAGCAAACTCTTAAGAAACAGGGTACCCAGAAAAGTCAACAGGCTTAAGTTCTCTTGGGAGAAAGTCAGAGAAAGAAAAAAAAAAGATGAATTACAAATCCCCTGCCGGTCCATAGTCCAAGTTGGTTTTCAGGAGCAAAATGGCCACCCCAAACTAAAAAACCCATGTCTGATCTATTCATATAACATCTGTCCCAAGCCAAGACTAGTCTCATGGAGTCTATTCTCTTGTAGCTTTTTGTCTCTAGCTCTCATGAATCTCCTCCTTCAGCTAAGTGGACCTGCTCCTTTCTTGCACCTCCTGGGGAGATGAGGAAGGTGAAGGCTTTTGAATGATGGATTTTAGCCTTCTGAGTCACAGGTACATTTGGGAGTTGGTCCCATCATGCTTCTGACCTTCAGGGCTTGTAGTTTTAGGGGCTGCAAAGAGATAACTTCTCTAAGGGTAAGATTTTTCACATTTTCCTGGTTTGAGCTAAAATTTTACCTTGCTACCAGCTGAAGAGTTTAATACTCTTCCATATTCTGTGGAATATTAAAATCTTTGATTTTGGTCTGCCATTTTGATTAGATAAATGAATTTACTGCTATTCACTATTTGTAATAGGTCAGCTAGGTGGATAGAGCAATGGGCTTAGAATCAGGAAAATTTACCTTCTTAGGTTCCAATCTGGTCCATATTTACTAGCTGTGTGGCAAATCACTTAACCCTCTTTGCCTGTTATCCTCATCTGTAATGTGAGCTGAAGAAGGAAATGGGCAAACTATTCAAGCACCTTTGCCAAGAAAGCCCCAAATGAAATCATCATAAGTGGCACACAACCGAACAATATTTATGATGCTCTTTCGTGTTCTAGTAAAGAATGTCTAGCTAGCTAGGGTAAGCTAAGGGCTATCCTTGCCCCTTAAAAGTAATCAGAAAAGTCACTTGAATTCTGACTTTATTGTAGATAGACCAGAGATATTGACACATGCCAGAAAGATAATTCTAGACTGATAATCCTTTTGGACACTGGGAGACTCAATCACATCTGTCTCGGACCTTGCCTTCTTTCAGAATCCCACAAAAACCCTCAGTTAATATACCTATGATATAGACATAGCCCATTTTCTCTACCTTCTGAAAAAAAGGACTAAATCTCAGATCACCTCTAACAATAGCTCCCATAAACAAAATGATGTGTTACACTTATTTATTTGGATTTTCAAAATATTTTAAGTCTTAGAATCTTTAAAAAGCCTTTATTTTCTCTCTTCTACCTCCTTTATCAACATTAAACAAAACAAAAACTTTTGTAACAATTATGCATAGTTAATCAAAGTAAATCATTACAATGGTCATATCTAGAAATGTATATCTCAATATGCATCAGAAAGCAGGTAGTATATTTCATCTTTAATCCTTTGGAATTACAGTTTGACATTGTATCGACTGATAATTCAAATTCTTGAAAGTTGTTTTTCTTTTTAATGTTATTATATGTTGTTCCATTAAATTGTTCACTTTGCTCTCCATCAATTTATACTGGTTTTCCTAGGTTTTTTTGAAGCTATCTATTGGATCTTTTCTTATAGCTTAATAATATTTAATTATATTCATATACTCTAATTTATTTAGACATTTGCCAATATATAAGTAATCCCTTTGTTTTCAGTGTTTTGCTACTACATAAAGACCTGATATAAATATTTTAAATCCTTTTGCTCTTGTTTTTACTCTTTTTTGGCATAGATTTAACAGTAGTATCACTGGGCAGCAGGAACCACACGGTTTAGTGAATTTGGAGGCATAATTCAAAACTGGTTTTAAGAATGGCTCAACCAGGGGGAGGAACCCAGATGGCAGAAAAAAAGAAGTGACTAACTGGATCTATATTTCAAGGAGATTATAAAAGAGGGAAAAGGACCCACATGTGCACAAATGTTTGTAGCAGCTATTTTTGTGGTGGCAAAGAATTGGAACTTAGTAGATGCCCATGTTGGAGAATGATTAAAAAATTGTGGTATATAAATATAATAGAATATTCTTGTTCTATAAGAAATGATCAGCAGGATTATTTCAGAGAGGTGTGGAGAGACTTACATGAACTGATGCTGAATGAGATGAGCAGAACCAAGAGAACATTGTACACAGTAACAGCAAGGTTATGGGATCAACTGTGATGAACTTGGTTCTTCTCAGCAATGCAGTGACTTAAGACAATTCCAATAAACTTAGGATGGATCTGAATGCAGAGAGAGAACTATGAGAGTGAATGTGGATCAAAGCATGGTATTTCTACCTTTTTATTTGTTTGCCTTTTCTTTCTCATGTTTTTTTTCTCTTTTGGTCTGATTTTTCTTAAACAACATGATAAAATGTGGAAATATATTTAAAAGGATTATACATGTTTAACCTATATCTGATTGCGTGATGTCTTGGGGAAGAGAGATGTAAAGGAGAGTGGAAGCAAAATTTGGAACACAAAATCTTACAAAAATGAATGTTGGAAACTATATTTATGTGTATTTGGAAAAATAAAATACTATTGGCAGAGGGAGGAAAGGCAATGATTAGTCTGAGCTCTTCTCAAAACTTCTCCAAACTCTTTTAAATAATGCCATAAAACAATTCCTGGAAAAGCAGCACCCACCAAAGAGCAAGGTGAAATAATTTTCCAGTCAAAGATAACTTAAAAAATCAGAAGGAAAGGGTGAGAGTGAAGCACAGTCCAGTTCAGACTATGTCAGCACAGATCAGGTCCCTGCAAAGCAGGAGGAAGCCATGGGAACCACTGAATCACAAGAAGCAGCAGCAAATGCTTTCAGAGCTCTCAGGACACAAATGGTCAAACAAGTGTTCAGAAGGAGATTACAGGGGTCTCTGCTAGTACTAAACCACAGTTCTGTTGCTTTGCCTGCATTTAGTTCCTGGATGCCATATTGGATCCTGGGTAAGGAACAGCATTAAAGTACTACAGCTTGCAGCCATAGTGGAATAGAGACACTTGTCACAATTCTGGGACAGAAAAGAGTATTTTTAGATCCTCACAGGCCAGAGCACAGGCAAGGAAAGTAGTAAACACATTTCTCCTTAGATCATACATACCACCTTGTAAGAATTGAAGGCTTATAGATCCTTAGAAATATTTCTGAAGATAATTGCATAAAACCTCTGAATCCTGGGAAAATGCATACTCTACCCTGGAAATAGAAGTTTATTTAGACAAAGAGTTAAAAGTCAAGTAATAGGCTGGGAAAATAAGCAAACAACAACAACAACAAAAAAAAAAACAACTTCTAACCATAGAAAGATATTGTGGTGACCAAGAAGATCCCACTTAGAAGAAGATAACAAAGTTGTCCATCTAAAGTCTTCAAGAAACATATGAATTTGTCTCAGGCCATAGAAGAACTCAGAAAAAAAAAATTGGGAAAATCCAAGTAGGAGAGGTAGAGGAAAAATTAGAATGACAAATGAGAGTAAGACAAGAAAATCATGGGGAAAAGAATCAATAGCTTGATAAAGGAGACACATAGAAAAAAATTAAAGAAAATAAAACCTTAAAAACAGACTACATGAAATTGCAAAAGAAAAAATCCAATAAGAAGGAGAATGCTTTAAAAATCAGATTTGGCCAAATGGAAAAAGTGGCACAAAAAAAACCCTCATTAAATAATAGAACTGGCCAACTGGAAAAGGAAGTATAAAACTCATTGAAGAAAATAATACCTTAAAAATTAAAATTGACTAATTGGAAGCTAATAGCTTTTTGAGAAATCAAGAAATAACAAAACAAAAAAGAAAATAATGAAAATGAAAATAATATGAAATATTTTATTGGAAAAAACAACTGATCTGGAAAATAGATCCAGGAGAGATAATTCTAAAATTATTGGACTATCTGAAAGCTATAATAAAAAAAAGCTAGACATCATCTTTCAAAAAATTATCAAAGAAGATTGTCCTATAGAAACAAAGAATAGAATAGAAATTGAAAGAATTCACTGATTACCTCCTGAAAGAGATCAACAAATGAAAACTCCTAGGAATATTATGACCAAATTCTAGAGTTCCCAGGTCAAGGAGAAAATATTGTAAGCAATTAGAAAGAAAAAACTCAAGTATCATGGAGTCATAGTCAAGATAGCACAATATTTAGCAGCTTCTACATTAAGGTAGGGAAGGCTTGTAATAAAATATTCTGAAGGACAAAGGAGCTAGGTTATAACAAAAAAAAAAATCCTGCCCAGCAAAACTAAGTATAATCCTTAAAGTGAAAAAATGGATATTGAATGAAATAGAAGATTTTTGGACATTTTTGATGAAATGAGCAGAACTAAATAGAAAATTTAACTTTCAAATACAAAACTCTAAAAGGAAAGGGAAATCATAAGGGACTTAATAAAGTTACACCATTTGCATTTCTACATGGAAAAATGATAGTTGCAACTCCTAAGAACTTTCTCATTATTTAGGCAATTAGAAGGAGTTTATGCAGATAAGGACATAGATTTGAGTTGAATATAAAGAGATGATATCTAAAAAAATAATAAAAATTAAGTAGTAAGAGTCAAATGTATTGGGAGAAAGGGAAAAGCAGATGTATGTAGAATGGGGTAAATTATCTCACATAAAAGGCAAGAAAAAATGTTCAAGTGAAGTGGAAGAAGAGAGAGGTCAGTGGGAATGAATGAATTTCACTCTCATCAGAATTAGCTCAAAGAGGGAATACTATACACATAGTTATAGAAATCTATTTTACCCAATGGGAAAAGAAAAAGAAGATAAAAGGAGGGGTGATAGAAAAGAGGGCATATTTGAGGAAGAGGTAGTTAGAAACAAAAATAGAAACAAAGGGGTGAAAGGAGAGAGAGAATAGAATAAATATAGGGAAAATAGGATGGAGAGAAATAGCAGTAGTAACTGTGAAAAAAATTTGAACCAAGTTTTTCTGATAAAGGCTTCATTTCTCAAACATATAGAGAATTGAGTCAAATTATAAAGAGAAGAGCCATTCCCCAAATGATGAGTGATCAAAAGATATGAACAGTTTTCAGATGAAATAATCAGTTCTCTGTAGCCATGTGGAAAAATGCATTAATTCATTAGTAATTAGAAAAATGCAAATTAAAACAATTCTGAGCTACTATCTCATCCTTATTATATTAGTTAATAGGACAAAAAAGGAATATGACAAATGTTAGAGAGGATGTTGGAAAAATGAGACATTAATGGTTTGTTGATGGAGTTATGAACTGATTCAACCATTCTGTAGAGCAATTTGGAACTACACCCAGTGGGCTATTAAATCATGTAAACACTTTGACTTAGAAATATCACTGATAGGTTTATATTCAAAAGGAGATTAAAAAAACAAAAAGGGCCCATATATACAAGAATACTTATGACAACTCTTTTCTATTGGCAAACTATTAGAAATTGAAGGAATGCCCATCAACTGAAGAATGGATGAATAAATTGTGGTAATACTATGTGTTGGAATACTATTGTGCTTTAAGAAATGATGAGCAGAATGTCTCAGGAAAACCTGAGAAGACTTACGTGTGCTGATACAAAGTGAATTGTACTGTGTACAAAGTAACAGCAATATTGTCAGATAATCAGCTGTAAATGACTTACCTATTCTTAGCAATACAAGAGAATTATGAAGGACTTAATGATGAAAAATGTTATCCTTCCTCAGAGAAAGAACTGATGGTATTTGAATACAAATTGAAATGTGCATTTTTACTTCCTTATTTTTCTTGAGGTGTTTTTGTTGGTGGTGGTTTTGGTTTATGTTTTCTTCTCATAAAATGACTAATATGGAAATATATGTACTTTTGTATGACTACACATGTATAACCTATAATAAATTGCTTGTCTTATCAATGAAGGGGTTTGAGGATGAGGGAAGGAAAAGAATTTGGAACTCAAAGTTTTTTTTTAATGACTTCTTAATTTTTCCAAATACATGTAAAGATAGTTTTCAACATTCACCTTTGCAAAACCTTGTGTTCCAATTTTTTTCCCTCACTCTCTCCCATATATAGCAAATAAATCCAATATAGGTTAAACATGTGAAATTCTTCTAAGCATATTTTCATATTCATCATGCTTCACAAGAAAAATCAGATCAAAAGTTGACAGAAAAAAGTGAGAAAGAAAAACAACCAACCAACCAAACAAAAAATAACAACAACAAAGGTGAAAATACTTTGCTTTGATCCATTTTCAGTCTCCATAGTCCTCTCTTTGCATGTGGATGGCACTTTCCATCACAAGTCTATTGGAATTGCCTTGACTTACCTCAATATTGTAAAGAGTTAAGTCCATCACAGTTGATCCTTACATAATCTTGTAGTTTTCTCTTGGTTGTATTCCCTTCACTTAGCATCAGTTCATGTAAGTCTTTCCAGGCTTTTTCATCATTTCTTATAGACAATAATACTCCATTATATTCATATATTATAACTTATTCAACCATTCCCCTATTGATGGCCATCCACTCAGTTTCATTGCCTCTACAAAAGGACTGCTACAAATATTTTTGCATATGAGGTCCTTTTCCCTTTTTATGATCTCTTTGGAATACTGACTCAGTAGAGATACTGTTGGATCAAAGGGTATACACAGTTTGATATCTCTGGACATGGGAACTCAAAATTTAAAAAATGAATGTTGGTTTTACATGTAACTGGGAGAAAATGAAATACTAAATATTTTTTAAGTGACTCAACCATTTCACAACAGGCATTAGTGTACCTTTCCTTAGCTCCTCCAATGATTATCATTTTCCTCTTTTGTCATCTTTGCCGAGCTGATGGATATGACTTGGAACCTCAGAATGGCTTTAATTTACATTTATCCAGTTGTTGGGGATTTGAAAAAAAAATGTTGTAGTTAATTGCTTGGGTTTTTTCTTTTGAAAAGTGACTTCGGCATTTATGGATTTAGGTAACCTCTGTGTATGTGTGTGTGTGTGTGTGTGTGTGTGTGTGTGTGTGTGTGTGTGTGTGAATCTCTTACTTTAAAAATAAAACATTGTAATAAATTCAAATGAATTCAACAAAAAGCTGTTCAATGCCCCCAGAGATCCTTAAGCACTCAAAGAAACTGAGGCAATGGTTGGTACAAGGTATCCCCAACCTCTAAAATTAGAACTAAAGCAGAAATCAGCTAATTCAATTCATGACTTTCTATCACATGCTGAAAACTCTTTATTATTGAGTTAGCAATGAATTAAAAATGGTAGAAATTAATTCTTTTAAAAAATGTATTAGCTTCATTTTATCTGTGTCCCTTTAGAGTTTATCTTTACTCCAGCAGTTCCATCAGTCCATTTCCAGATGGACTGGCCCATTTTCAAAAGCACATATTTCTACTTAAATGGCTTAATGTATACACAATCTGTGAGTTATAAACAGTCTGATTTGTTAAGAAAAAGAGGCAGCTAGATTCCAAGGATGGGTAACAAATACCCAGGAAGAATTATAGGTCCAAAATTACAGCATGTGAATTTATAATCTTTTAGGGAAAAGTCCTATAAGAAGACAAAGAACTTTTATATGCTCTCACAGTGAAGCCCCGTTATATCATGCCTTTTTTTCTTCTCATCTGTAATTTTTGCCCAGTCACACTACAACATCTCACTAATGGTCTTGTTGGCAGCTTTCCAACACTTTCCTTTCACTGTGAAACCTTGTTTTTATCTTTCCCTTGCAAAATGATCAGATGAGATTTTACGGTATCTCCTGAACTGGTGACAGACAGATCAGAAATGTTATCACTATTCAAAAGGTGACCCTATCTCTATGCAGCTGCCAATTGCTTTCTCAACCTAGGTCAGATGCCCCAGAGTCTTTTAGCAGCAGAGGGGACCAATGTGTTTCCTTAGTCTATTTCAGTGTGGGAAGCAAAAAGACATATGTCTATTAGAGTTGCTTAAAAGAATAAGTTCCTAGCCTTGCCCAGAGGTATTCAAACTAATGATTGTTGGAAAGTCAAACACTTGACCTGGGAAATCAGTTTACCTCTGATTTTCTCTGCTTTGGACTGAATTTGAGTCCTGGGTCAGGATTAGAGAAGCAACATACTGGCTATTCAAGCCAAAGCCTTCATTCTGTTGAAGAGAGAAATAGTTCACTTTGGGCTATGCTAATTCTTTCATGGTAATTCTTTCATTCTTACATGGCTGTAGAATTTTTAGAATATAAAAGAATTAGGGAAAATTGGAACCTATTATGGCAAAAACTAGGCATTGACCCACACCTAACACTGGATCCCAAGATGAGGTTGAAATGGGTTTATGATTTAGACATAAAGAATGATATTATAAGCAAATTAGAAGAACATAGAAGAGTTTACCTCTCAGATCTGTAGAGAAGTAAGGAATTTGGGACCAAAGAAAAACTAGAGATCATTATTGATCACAACATAGATCATTTTGATTATACTAACTTAAAAAAGGTTTTGTACAAACAAAACCAATGCAGACAACATTAGTAGGGAAGCAATAAACTGGGAAAACATTTCTATATTCAAAGATTCTGATAAAAGGTCTCATTTCTAAAATATATAGATAATTGACTCAAATTTATAATAATTCAAGCCACTCTCCAATTGATAAATGGTCAAAGGATATGGACAGATAATTTTTAAATGAAGAAATTAAAACCATTTCTAGTGATATGAAAAGATGCTTTAAATCATTATTGATTAGAGAAGTGCATATTAAGACAACTCTGAGATACCACTGCACACCTCTCAGATTGGCTAAGATGATAGGAAAAGATAATGATGAATAGTGGAGGGGATGTGGGAAAACTGGGACACTAATACATTGTTGGTGGAACTGTGAATAGATCCAACCATTCTGGAGAGCAATTTGGAACTATGCTCAAAGAGTTATCAAATTGTGCATACCCTTTGACCCAGCAGTGTTTCTACTGGGCCTATATCCCAAAGAGATCGTAAAGGAGAGAAATGGACCCACATGTGAAAAAATGTTTGTGGCAGCCCTTTTTGCAGTGGCTAAAAACTGGAAACTGAATGGATACCCATCAATTGGAGAATGGCTGAATAAGTTATGATATATGAATGTCATGGAATCTTATTATTCTATAAGAAACGATCAGCAGGATAATTTCAGAGTAGCCTGGAGGGACTTATATGAACTGATGATAAGTAAAGTGAGCAGAACCAGGAGATCATTGTACACAGCAACAGCAATATTAAATGATAATTAATTTTTATGGATGTAGTTTTTCTCAACAATGAAATCATTCAGACCAGTTCCAATGATCTCTCAATAAAGAGAGCCATCTACATCCAGAGAGAAGACTGTGGGAACTGAGTGTGGATCACAATATAGCTTTCTCACTCTTTTTGTTGTTGTTTGCTTGCATTTAATTTTCTTTCTCCTTTTTTTCCTTTTTGATTGGATTTTTCTTGTGCAATAGGATAATTGCATAAATATGTATGCATATATGGAATTTAACATATTTTACCATGTTTAACATATATTGGATTACTTGCTATCTAGGGGAGAGGGTAAAGAGAAGGGGGGAAATTGAAACACAAGGTTTTGCAAGGGTTAATGTTGAAAAATTATCTACGCATATCTTTTGAAAATCAAAAAGCTTTAATTAAAAAAGAATATAAAAGAATTCAGAAATCATCTAACCCAACCTTCTACTCAAAATACCCAATAGTAGTAGAAAAAGTCCTGAATTTGGTTTCAGGACATTTGGGTTCAAAGACTGGCTATACATTTACCATATGTGTGACATTGGCAAGTCATTTAATTTCACCTCTGTAAAAAATGGGATTTGGTGTAGAAGGTTTTTGAAATTCTTCTATCTAGAATGTATAACAAAGTGTTTTGTTTTGTTTTATTTCTTCATCACTGGACAGATATGGTTATTAGAAAATATTTTCTACTTCTGCCTCCCCATAATTATTGGTACTAATTTTGATCCACTTTTAATGGCACTTTAGCATGACCTCTTGAAATTCAGAACTTTAGTCCATTTTACTTGCAAGGTTTTATTCTTTTGGAATATTGATAGGTAGTTTCTTCTTTGCTTTTTTCCTGTCCCTCTACATTTATCACACTGGTGTTTCTCCAGTTTATACACAGAGACAAAGATACTCAGACAAGGGTCCTTAACATTTTTGTTTATCATGGACCCCTGTGAAAGTTGTGTGAAGTTCTATAAAATAATATTTTGGTAGTTTGATTGTTATGACACTGAATAAATTAATTAATTTAGGTAAAATTGTCATTTTTATTATATTAGCTCAGTCTAGCCATAAACAATTAATATTTTTCTGATTTTTTTAGATCTGACTTTATGTGAAAAGTATTTTGCATGCTATTTCCACTTGTTTGTTTTTCCCCTCTTGTTATGTCTTTTCTTTCACAACATGACTGACGTGGAAATATGTTTAACATGATTGCACATGCATAACCTATATCAGATCGCTTGCCATTTGGGGAGCAGGAAGGGAAGAGATGGAAAGAAAAAAAATTGCAACTCAAAATCTTATTTAAAAAATGAATGTTGAAAACTATCTTTACATATAATTTGAAAAATAAAATGCTATTTACAAAAAAAGTCTTGTGACTCCTCAGAATGATGTTGTTAATTGAATAGAACAATACATAGGATTACAAAGGAAAACAATGTTATTGGAATGTGGTTTTCAGAATACTAAAAACAACAACAAATTCTTGGACTCCAGGGTAAGAGCTCCTGCAGTAGAATGAAGAAAAAGACCAACATCGGTTGATTAGCAAACCACTCGACCACAAGCAGACATGCCCTCAAGTATTCCCTTCCCTAATTAATCATAAGGGTCAGTGCTAGAAAAGCAGGATCTCAAACAAATCTATCCACAATCCTTGCCAATCTTAGGGCAAGAAGCAGATGGAAGACTCTTTCAAACAATTGAGAGAGATGAAAATTAACCATAACAAGATGTCAGAAGTGGGAATCCAATGCACAAAATAGGTAAGGTATGCAGAAAAGAATAATCTTTCTGGGATGGAGAATCCTTCTTGATGGCTAACCATTTCAATTCAAAAAAAAAAACCAAAAAGCAACTTTTCTATGTAGAGCATTGTGAAACACCAGTAGAGGTACAAATTAGATTAGACTAGGTTATAGTCTAGTAAAGAGCTATGACATACACAAAAAATTATAATATAGAATGTTACATGAAAACTTCAGTAGAAGGGGATACTCATATATAAAGAGGACTTGGAGGAATCAGGGAAGGCTTCCTGGGGGAAGCTGCCTTTGCAAAATATTTATCTTCATGGGAGTTTTTATGCAAGTGCTTATCATAACAACTGCCAAATCTGACAAAATGGTCCCTTAAATAATGGTTTCTTTCTCTTTTTTTGCTTTTATTTATATAATAAAACCTGTTCTATCAAATCTTTTATTTATTTTCCCATGGAGAATCTTGGAGTCATCTTTTAGGTACAACTTCCTATTGTCATCTGGTTTCATTTATATTGAGATTCTCAAGAATGATATGATTCAGTTCCTCCAGGACTATTTCCACTCATTGGTTGTTGGAAGAGGAAATCACCTCTGACTTATAAAACAGACATGATTTTTGTAAAGCAGACTCATTTGAGCCCTTTGGAATCTCTGGAAGCTATCCATGAATTTGACCTTGTGAAAGCAGTAGGTGCTATACAAAAGCTGAATAAATTTGAGTACTAATGAACTCTTGGCACTTTTTTATTTTTTAAAGAAAAGGGACTGTTCCAGGTGTCAAGTGTCAGAAGAGCAGTGTTATAGTTCTGGCTTTACCACTTGTTATTTAGGTGATCTTGAGTGAGTTATTTAATCTCTTTAATTTCAGTTTTATTCATCTCTGTGTAGCAACTGAAGACACCTTGTTATTTCTGTGAGTCCCCAGACAAGCCTATTCCAGGTTTATAGTTTTCTCTGAGTCTGCATCTACTCAGAAACATAGCTTGAGAGTTCTCGTTGATGTGTTCATTTTTTCTAGTGATTTAAAATGATTCATAGGAAAGACATTTAATAAAATACAACAATAAGAAAAATGAACAATAAAACATTTAAAACATATAAACTTGAAAGACACTCCCACAAGTACATATGCCATCTATGAGAAAAGTGCATCTAGAGAACATGTATGGAAATGTCCGTATCTGAAGGAATACACATATATAATCTGTGTGGTTGGGACACACACAAAGAGGAATATGTGTGGAGAGGGTTCTATAGAGCTAAATCTTAGATTTCCATAATGTCCAGGTTGCTGATACTCCTTAATGAAATCTTTATGTTGCTCTTTCTTGACTTTGCTCATTGTTATTTCTGAGAGATAAAAGCTTCTGTGAAGAATGTTGTCTCTACCTGTTGTTGTTCATTTCAGACTCTTTGTGACCTCATTTGGGGGTTTTCTTAGCAAATTCACTAGAATAGTTTGCCATTTCCTTCTCCAGCTTATTTTACAGATGAGGAAACTGAGTCAGACAGAGTTAAGTGACTTGTTCAGGGTCACACAGTAATTTGGATTCATGAAGATGAGTCTTTCTGCTTCCACACCCTATGCTCTATCCACTGGGCCACTTACCTGCTTTCTCAGCTAAGTAGGTAATCAATATATAAACCAAACCATCAATCAATAAGGATTTATTTAGCACCTACTATCTGCCATGTGCTATAGTGCTTACTGTGTATTGTTCCCTGTTTATATAGTGTAGCTACTACTTAGTAGTAGTTTTCATTCTTATATTCATTGTTGGTTGCTACCAGACATGGGTCCATTAGGCACAAGGCTAAGGGGCTTCTCTTTGCTTCCAGATCATTTATCTGGAGCCTAAAGTTGAAGTATTAACCTCTTCCCCATAAAATGAAAAGTGAACTCTTTTAGCTGAAAGCTCAGTCTTATACCACTGTTTTTATTAATTTTTAATAAATTAATTTTTAAATTTAATTAAATTTTAATTAATTAATTTTAATGGTTTTAATAAAAATTTTGTTTATACGTCATTTTCAGTTCTAGATATGTTTCTCCTCTATCCAACAAGCCATTTCTTTTTTTTTCTTTTTTTTTTCTTTCTTTTTTTTCTTTTATCTTTTTGCTGAGGCAATTGGGGTTAAGTGACTTGTCCAGGGTTACACAGTCAGGAAGTTTTAAGTGTCTGAGATCACATTTGAACTCAGGTCCTTCTGGCTTCAGGGCTGGTGCTCTATCCACTGTACCACCTAACTGCCCCTAGCCATTTCTTATGATATAGAATAAATAAGAAAGAACAGGGCAAAGTAGTTTAGCAAAAGTAGCCCAAGCATCACTTAAGTCTGATAATAGACATATTGCAATCATAATCCTCATCTTCTACAAGAAAGTTTCATCACTTCTTTAGGACTAACCCAGGTTATGAAAATTATATATTATTGTTTTATTTTGTTTTGTTCTTTCCATTTATGTTGTTGCCCTAGCTCTCTTAAGAATGCAGAGCTTTCATGTTCTCATATGGACTTATCTGTCCATTTTCAGAACCTTAGCTGAAATAGATATCTCCTTTCCAAAATAATGTTCCTCCCTTTAGGTACCATGATTTTTGGACTACTCACAAGCTTATGTTTGTTTTTTTAAATTCCCCTTCCTGCTTACTATGGGTAGAGTCTTTCTCATAAACTTCATTTTGACTAAGGGTTAAAAATTCTTTGAAACTCCCCAGCAAATGTCTATTGGCTACATTGCAGTTAGAATCAATTTAGAGGGAGATTTTCCAACAAATTATCAAAGGTTTTCTGGAACTGGGGCTACCTATTTTTTAAATCCCTCAAATATTTTTGTTCTCCCATTTGAATTAATGAAAGGAAAAAAGACATAGAAGTCTTTTAATGAAAGGAAAAAATGAAAAGGAAAAAAAGATATAGAAGTGAAATGTTAAATCCAACAAGCAAGGTCATTTTCTTTCTCCAGCTTAGCCACAATTTTTTGTATCTATGTGTGTGCATTTATACATATAAATGCATGTATATATAATGAATGTATTAAATATAACATACTTATTCATACACACACACACACACACACACACACACATATATATACAGATATATATGTATGATTCTTAGTAATTACCTAAAAATGTGTGTGGTTTTGTGTGTGGTCTGAAATAAGCTCCCCTATGCTTAAAAGAATATTAATAATCCGCGTCTTTCTTAGCTTATAAGGTTGTTGTGAATAGCAAATGAGATAATAAGCAGAAAAGCACTTTGAAAACTTTAGTACTATAAAAGGGAAATGTTTATTAATTGTTGTGGTTATGGAAATTCTATTTTTACCCTCTGTCTCCAGTGCCCGTGCCTGAGGATTCTGGCTTCTGAGAATTAAAAGAGAAAATGAAAACATAGGCTTGATTTCAAATCAGATAAATAGTTCCTCCTTATCATCCCTTCCCTAGTGCTTCCTGACAATCCTCTCCCAGATGAGGCAGCTGTTTTGGGTACATGCAGAAGGCAGACATTTTTAGTAACTAGAAAGAAGTGAGAACTGTCAGGTTCCTGGAGCAAGATGAGTTCATTCTTGATAGTCAGCTCTCAAAGCATGTCAGAAGAGAGCAGCTCCAGTCTCTATCTGGCAACCCCTTCCTCTCAGATGCTGCTCCAGCTATTCCCCTGACATGACATCTCCCTCTCAGGCTGTGCTGTGAGAATGCCCCATTTCTCAATGTCAGAATGGTATTTTCCAACCAAGAAGCTGCCAATGTATATTCCTCCTCGTCACCTTGTATTTCAAAACCACCGATGGGGCCCCGGGTTCAGAGATATTTTATTTCTTAGTGGTCCCCAGCTACCACTTGCAGTCACCTTTATCCAGGTACCCCAGAGAGGCAGGGGAGCATCCTTCTCCTAGTGTAATTAACACCCTAGCAATAAAAGGGGAGGGAAAACTTCTCACAAGCAATTAATACATCAAGGCCCACCTGCTCTTGAAAAAAAGTCAACCAATTATCAGTAATAATGTACAAAAAAGGAATCTGGGGGAGGGGAGGTAAAGATTGAGGGAAACCTTCATTATCCTATTTCATTCAGTCTGTGAAAAGAAAAGAGGCCCACGATGGGTACCATTAGCTGGATTAGTTGAAGATAGAAACTGAAATCTTTGCTCACTTCCATTGGGTACTGATGGAGAGATGGTACCCTTCCCCATCTAAGAATCTTTTAGTGAAGCTCTGTTGGCAGCTGTAGACTTAGCCAGACAGTCATGTTTTATCCAAGAGGGAAAAAATGACTGTAGGAAAATTCTTGAAAAAATTCAAGACCACAATTTTACTAGCCTGAGAGGTACTCTTTTATTCAAATGATTTAATTTTATTTAAAATTAAACCATTATCAAATTTAGTATTCTTTCAATTATACCATAGATTCATTCTAAAAATCATTCATTTAGAGATTGAATTTATGGTATAATTGAAAGAATACTGGATTTTTTTCAGAAGACCTATTTAATAATGTTCTCTGGCAACAGAGAGAGACCACTTTTTGTTCTTCTTTACCCAAAGGTTATTATCTTAAGGACACTGGTTGAAAAGACAGGAGACTTAGGTTTAAATCCTGTTTACCATTTATAGCTGTGACTTTAGGTGAAGCACTAAATCTTAATAAAGCCTCTGTTTCCTTAATTGAAAAAAGGATAAAACAATGCCTTCTCTACTTACCTCAGTTTTATTGTGAGGACATAATGAGATAATTTATATAAAACACCTTGTCATTATAATTCAATATACACATGTAAGGTCTCAGCAGCAGCATGCTATAAAATACCTTTGTTCAGAGGCCCACTCTGGTGATCTCCTGCCTGGACAATCATTCCATGAGGGGCGAACATGTTTCCTGTGGTTCTGGCTCACTTTCTCTCTGGACTTCTCCTCCTGGGGAGCAGCCTTAGCCTTTTCTGTCCCTTCCCCCCTTTTCAGGTCCCCTTTATGTGCCCCCATTAGAATGCAAGCTCAAGGGGCTATCTTGTTAACTTGTATTTGAATCTCTAGCACTTAACTGTGCCTGGCACATAGGAAACTCAATTGATGTTCTCTGTTTCTGTCTCTCTCTGTGTCTCTGCTTCTATCTCTGTCTCTCTCTGTGTGTCTCTCTGTCTCTGTCTCTCTCTTGCTGTCTCTCTGTCTGTGTCTTTGCCTCTCTTTCTATCTCTGTCTCTCTGTGTCTCTGTCTGTGTCTCTGTCTCCTCTCTCTCTCTGTCTCTCTCTCTGTCTCTGTCTCTCTATGCTTCTCTTTCTGTGTGTCTCTCTCTGTCTCTGCCTCTCTGTCTCTGTCTCTGTCTCACTTGTTCTTTCTTTCACTCTATCTCTCTTTGTCTCTGTCTCTCTGTCCATCGGTCTCTCGCTCTGTCTCTCTCACTCATTCTCTCTATCTGCTTCTCTCTCTTTCTCTCTCTGTCCATCTGTCTTTTGCTGTCTCTCACACTCTCTTTCTCTGTCTGGTTCTCTCTCTCTCTGTCTCTGTCTCTCTCTGCTTCTCTTTCTGTGTGTGTCTCTCTGTTTCTGTCTCACTCCCTCTTTCTTTCACTCTATCTCTCTTTGTCTCTGTCTCTCTGTCCATCTGTCTCTTGCTCTGTCTCTGTCACTCACTATCTCTGATTCTCTCTCTTTCTCTATTTCTGTCTGTCTGTCTGTCTCTTGCTATCTCTCTCACACTCTCTTTTTCTGATTTTCTCTCTTTTTCAGTAGTAGTATATCATTATTTTTATTAATTTCATATCATTTCTCATCCTGATTGAGAAAAGGAGAAAAGAAAATCCTAGATCTAAGGGGAGGTAGGTCTGTAAGGGCTAGGTAGATTTTTTTAAACCCCAAACAATAGATACGTCAAAGTCTCAGATCAGCAAGGTTGAAAGAATGCTTTACGAATTGTCAGTGCTTAAAAAAAGGCTGAATGACCCCCTACAAAGGATGATGTGGGAGAGATTTGTACATCCAGCAGGAGGCTGAACTGAACAAGCTCTGCGATCTTTTCTGATTGTAAGAGTCTATATTTTGGTGTTTTCTCTCTATAATATAGCTACCAAGTTAGATACAATAACAGAACCCTAGGAAATTAGAACTGTAGGAAGCTTTGTGAGTCATAATAGTTTTAGGGAAGGGAGAGCATATTTTAAAGGAGAGTTCAGTGGATAGATTAAGACAGAGCCAATAATCACACCAGAACACTTGTTAAGAATCCAATCTATGTATTATGAATGACTAAGAAATGAGAAGATCCCTCTTCCGTTCTCTTACAGAACTTACAATTTGCTAGAGTAGATCCCATACAAACACCATCAGACTGACCTGATCCAAATAGAGGGTAGGAATTTACTCCCTGTCACCATTTTAAGTGTGCTGGAAACTTTACCTTTGCCTCAAAGAATTCCAGCATCTAATTACCAGAAGACCTAAAATTCTATTATTAAATATTCATTCTTTTTTAATAAGCATTGAGTACCTCACTCTTGTTCAATTTCTTAATACAAAATTTCCTAGGATCCTGTTTTAAGCTAATGACTTAGAATTGTGTTTCAAAGAATATGCAACATCACTAACGTAGGTCATTGTTCAGTCATTTCAGTCATGTCTGACTTTGTGATCCCATTTGATATTTTCTTGGCAACGGTTTTAGAGTGGTTTGTCATTTCCTTCTCCAGCTCATTTTACAGATGGGAAAACTGAGGCAAACAAGGTCAAGCCCAGGGTCACACAGCCGGCAAGTGCCTGAGACCAGATTTGAACTTGGACCTTCTTGATTTTAGACCTGATGCTTTATCCCCACCGAGCTGCTCACTAATTTGGACAGGCCCTTCAGAGGTGCAGATCTAAGGCCTTCCAACTTGTTTTCATATTTTATGACTCTTTTTGACAGTCTCCCACAAATCTTCCACCAAGATTATACTCAATATCCTGAGGGCCTACTTTGGCCCTTTGCAGCTATCAATATGTGATCTATTTTGTAATTTTTTCTTCTTTTTTTCTCCCTAAGGCAATTGGGGTTAAGTGACTTGCCCAGGATCATACAGCTAGGAAGTGTTAAGTGTCTGAGACCAGATTTGAACTCAGGTCTGCCTGACTTCAGGGCTGATGCTCTATCCACTACATCAACTAGCTGCCCCAATTATTCTTTATTCTTGATAAATAGCTGCTTTACCTCTTCTGATAATACCATTCTTTGATGAAAGCTTTTACATAACTTTTCCAAAACAACTCCTCACTGGTAATATGTTATAATCTAATTGTATACATTACCCTTTGGATAACCTGCAATTTTAATTCTTTGGAGATAATTCTCCAATAGGGATAATCTAGTGTGGTCATATGACATCAAAAGAATACTATTGTTGCTAAAAAAGATGGGACTCCATACATACTATAATATTTAAAGCAACATTTTTGTGTGGCGGTAAATAACTAGAAACTAAGCAGATGCCTATCGATCAAAAGATGACTACGCAAATTGTGTGTGGATGTTATGATACATGATAATGCTATTGTGTTAAAGGAAATTATAAAAATGATGATTCTGTATATAGAATAAAGTAAGCAGAATCAGGAAAACTTGACAACAATGACTACAAGATAAATGGAAACAACAACAAAAATATCAAAATTGCTATAAATTGATAATGCCCAACCTTGACCCAAGAGAATATGAAAGAAACTGCTTCTTTTCAGAGGCAGTGGACTATAGGCATGGAACAATGTGTATAATGCCAGATATTTTTAAATTTATTGGTTAATTTTATGAAACATTTTCTTTTATTTGCTTTTTAAATTCATTATAATAAGGGATGGTGCTCTGGGAAGAGATGAGGCAGAGATATGATGGAAAATATAAGTGATATTTAAAAATACCAATAAAAATTTATTTCTTTAAAAATATGCTTTTATAATTCTATTAGACTTGTTATAGAAAGAGCCATATGCATCCAGAGAAAGAACCATGGATATTGAATGTGGATCAAAGCATAATATTTTCACCTTTTATTATTGTTGTTGTTTAATAGTTTTATTTTCTTTCTTATGTTTTTTTCTTTCACCTTTTGATCTGATTTTTCTTACACAGTATGATGAATATAGAATTTCACATGTTTGACATATATAGGATTGTTTGTTGTCTATAGGAGGGGATGGAAGGGAGGGAGGAAGAAAAATTTGAAAGACAAGGTTTTTCAAAGGTGAATACTGAAAACTATCTTTGCATGTATTTAGAAAAATAAAAGTTCTTAAAATAAATAAATAAATAATAATATATTGATTATTTTTAAAAATGTGCCTTTATTTCAGGTAGGGGTTTGGGGTAATAAAAAGCATTGTAGAGTCTCTTAAAAGCAGCCTAATTTATTCGCCTCTTGTAGTCTATTCTGAGCTTCACCTTCAATCTAAGAACAGCTTATTCTCCATTCATAGTATCTGTCAAAGACATATATATTGAGGGGCTAGTTCTATATATTATCCAACCAACTGCATACCATAGCCTGGACATAAGGCATTTGTATATAGCAATAACGGTCACTGAGTCATTTCCCAATTGATAAATGGTCAAAGGATATGAACAGGCAATTTTCAGTTGATGAAATTAAAGCCATCTATAGTTATATGAAAAATTGCTCTAAATCGCTATAGATTAGAAAAATGTAAATTAAAACAACTCTGAGGTACCACCTCACACCTCTCAAATTGGCTAAGATGACAAGAAAACATAATGATAAATGTTGGAGGGGATGTGGGAAACTGGGACACTGATACATTGTTAGTGGAGTTGTGAAATGATAGAGCAATCTGGAACTATGCCCAAAGGTCTATAAAACTATGAGTACCCTTTGATCCAGCAATATTACTTCTAGTATCCCAAAGAAATCATAAAGGAGGGAAAAGGACCCACATGTGCAAAAATGTTTGTAGCAGCTCTTTTTGTGGTGGCAAAGAATTGGAAAAGGAGTAGATGCCCATCAATTGAGGAATGCCTGAATAAGCTGTGGTAATAAAGGAAACAGGATAATAATTATTGTTCTTTAAAAATGATGAACACACTGATTTTTGAAAGGCTTGAAAAGATTTACATGAACTGATGCTGAGCGAAACAAGTGGAACCAGTAATACATTGTACACAATAACAGCAAGACTGTGCAATGATCAACTGTGAAAGACTTGATTCTTTCATAGTTTCCAGCGGTTCAGTGATCCAAAGCAATCCCAATAGACTTTGGACAGAAAATGCATCTGCATCTAGAAAAAGAACTATGGCAACTGAATGTAAATCAATACATGCTATGTTTATTTCATTTTTTTTCTTCTCCCATGTTTTTTCCCTTTTGCTCTGATTTTTCTCTCCCAACATGATTCATAAAGCAATGTATATTAAAATAAGTTAATTGATAAAAAATAAATGCACATTGAATTGATGTCACTAATTCTTTAGTGTGAATGAAATTATATAATCTCTTCCTGATTCCTTGGAGGATCCTACATCTAGGTGATTGCACTAGACACATGAGTGTTGAGTGGATGCTAAAAGGGTAATGAAAAAGATATATTGAAGGAAAATTAAAAGGAATCAGATGCAAACTTTGCCTACGTTGAAATATTCCAGGGTAAATGTTCTGTCCAACAAATGACTCACAGAGATGTTCTCATTGTGTAATTACTGAACCTTACTTTGACTCCCTTCTGTCCCATCCCCGTAATAGAAACAGCTTAACACAATAAAAAAGTAGGTAGGAGTGTGAGCCATGAGCAGTACCAGATGTACTTTGAGTTGCCCTAATGAATTTCTTTCTCCAAAGGAAGAGGGAGAGTGATTCTGCAAATGGAATACCTAGAGTCTGGTTTCCCTGGAGCAGGTCATGGGTTGGAGCTGTTTGAAGAATGTAACCCCATCAGCAGGCTTCCCTGAATCATTTCTAGAAATTTGAAATAAAGGCCTTTCAAGAGCTCTCAAGGCCCAGAGGATTTCTGAAGAAAAGGCTAAGACAAAGAAAATACTGTTTAAAGTATGGAAGATATATATGATGTGTTTTGTCTAGGAGCCTTAGAATATGTAAGACAAAAATATTTCCCTAGAGGGCCAGGAGGGAAAGGAGCCCAGGGACAGAGAGAAAAAGAAACATTTTAAACTTTCCAATAAATCTTCCTCTGCTAAATGGGGTTGAAAAGTAATTTTTACTTGTTCCTATTCCCACCACCATCAACTCACATTTTCCAGTAAAGAAAAACACTTTGGTGTTGGGGCAGCAACAGTGAATAGAGCATTAGATGTAGAGTCATAAAGAGCAGAATTCAGATATAACCTCAGACACTTAACCTCTGCCTGGATCAAACTGGAAGAGGAAATGGCAAACCTTTCCAGTGTTTTTTTTTTTTCCAAGAAAACTCCATGGACAGTTGGTCCAAGGGGTCCTAAAGAGTTTGTTGTCATTATTGAGTCATTTCAAGTGTGCCCACCTCTTTGAGACCCCATTTGGATTTTATTGGTACAGGTACTAAGTGGTTTATCATTTCATTCTTCAGTTCATTTTACAGATGAGGAAACTGAGGCAAACAAAATCAGTTATTTGTCCAGAATCACACAGCTAGTAGACTTGAAGTCATGAAAATGAGTCTTCCGAGTTTGAAACTCAGTAGTTTATCCAGTATGCCTCCTAAAGTTGCACACAATTGAACAACACCAACAACCACCTTTTAAAGAAGGTTTTTCTTCATTTCATCCCATTATTTATTTACTTCTAGTTTATCTCTGTGTATGGTTCATTTGTACTTATTCCATTGGACACTTGCCATTGTTTCTTTTAGGTTGTATATTCCAAGATAAAAAGAATTCTAATTTGTCAGTCTGAAAATAAGCATTTATTAAATGCCTATATGTCAGGCACTGTACTAAGAACTGGGAATAAGAAGAAAAGCCAGAAACAATCTCTTCCCTCAAGATGTTTATAATCTAATAGTCTGGCTTGAGCTTGTTCTACATAATACTCAGCACAAGGTCATTTCAGCTGCTTAGATGGAATATATGGTAGCAGAAGAATTGTAGGCTCAGATTTACATGTATTGTGTTCAGTTGCTGGCTATAGGACTTCCTAAGTCCTTACTGAAGTCACTTAATTGCTCTGTGGCTCACTTCATTTGTTACATGGCCATTTTAAAAATTTGCAGCAGCTAATTCTGAATTATTATGAGGAAATGTTAATAATGATGAGTGATCAATAGCCTAAATCAATATAATTAATTAAGCTATCATACTCTGTTGCAACATATACTTTCATATATATTGATGTATAGGAATAAATTTGTAATTTGTATGTGGCAAATCCAATGCACTCATTAATATAGATTCTGTCCAATCAGAGCCGGTGCCTCATAAATTAAAATTGTTATATTCAGTCATTTTCCAGTTATATCTGATTCTTTATGACTCATTTAGAGTTTTCTTTGCCAAGATAATAAAGTGGTTTGCCACTTCCTTCTCCAGCTCATTTTATAGCTGAGGAACTAAAGCAAAAAGGGTTAAGTAACTTGTCCAGGATAACACGGCTATATTGAACTCATGAAGCTGAATCATCCTGATTCTAAGCCCGGTTCTCTATCACCTTCTTATGTGAGACTTATAAACAACATATTCCATATATAATATATGTATATGTGTATATATATACATCTATGTAAAAATGCAACCTATTTATATGTGTACACATAAAACAGATTGCACATTTGTAACATTCATACATACACATAGACTTATGCATATGTCTATATACATGTACATATGTGTACATATACATGTATACATACCCATATATAGTTTTCCCTTCCACAGCTAACTTTACCCATTATAATTTCAACGTAGTGTGGATTGGCACAAGAAAGTAAATAGGAATTTTTTTTTTATGTTTTGTGAAAGCTGCAGATGACACAAAAGATTTAGAAACTCAGAAATGCATTAAATGTATGTATACTATTATATAAGATCAGCATATTTTATCTTTTGATACCACAATAACTCAGACTTCTTCTCTGGTACAAGAAGAAGAGCCAAAAAAATTTACACAGATTTTCCAGGTCACTGGGGTACCATACCCCTAACCCCAAAGATGTATGTATAAAGACACACATATGAATAAATACACATATATGTATATATGTATGTGCAATTGAGTTAGAACACTCCTTGATCAGCTTGATGAGTAACAGGGTAAACACACCTTTATTAGGGACTTGATACTATCCTGTGTAGGGGGTAGACATTATCATTGAGAGTATTGGGAGATAGTTACTAGATCTGTCCAATATGTGGATTAATTGAGGATGAACTGATTGAAATGGACTAGTATGAGTTGAAACCTTCTACTCTCTGTTTGCTTTTGACTGGCCAGCCCCAAATCTCTATTTATTTTCTATATGCTTTGAAAAGCTGAAGTGGATCCAAAAAGGGCAAACTAGGATGGCAAAGTACTTTGAATCCATACCAGTGAGGAAATGGGAATGCTGAATCTAAATAAGAGAAAGCTGGAGAAGATGGGAGGATGTGACAGCCCTCTTCAAGTATTTGAAGGGCTGTCATGTAAAAGATGGATTAAATAGGCACTGTTTGGCTGCAGAGGGCAGAAAGGGGAGCAATGTGTGGACATCCAGTATTTAGCACAGCGCCTGGTCCATGATTGTTGGCTGCTGATTGATATTGCAAAAGCCTGTTGTCAAGAAAAACTTCAGATTAATACAGCTGCCCAAAGGTAGAATGAGTGCCCTCAAAAGATAATGGGTTCTTCGCCTCTCATTTTAGGTTTTCAAAGAAAAAAAAGGATGGATAATCTCTTGTTGAATATGTGATAATGGATTTTTTTGGGGGAGAGGAGAATGAGTTAGACCGGAGTGAGATAGTATAATAAACAATCTAGGCTCTGATTTTACAGACTAAACTTATCTATTTATAAAATATCTATATTATGGAGACAATAGGCTCATAAGAATGATTTTTTAAAAAAAATTAAACACTTAAAAATGAATTAAAAATAATGAAGTTAATAAAAGCCTTACTTTTTAAACTACCCAAATTCAAAAATGTAAACATTCATTTTAAAAGACTTTCATAAAGACTCTCTCTGCTTATACAGGCTTTCTCTGCCAAATCCCAGGTAGGTCAGCCAGACTGCTGTTGGGGAGATAGACTCTCTCTTGGGCCATAGCACATACAAACACACACGTTTGAAAACACTGTAACATGTGGTCATTTTACATCATATGTTCTGAAATATATCTGTTTTCTGGTTTGCCAATCAAGTTTAGGCTTTGTTGGAGCCCTTTGTAAGATTCCTTTTCTTTATCTTAATTGGATTTTAAGACTACTCTTCATCTCTGACTCCACTGGCTAGAGGCCTAGCTAAACTCTTGACTTCATTAAACAAGAAAGAGTTACAAGGGCTTCAAAACAGCTGCTCACACACTAAAAATAGATTTGAGCCTACACTTTCTTGAGCTCCTTTGTTTGACCTAGAGTTTGTGGTTTTCATTCATTTTATTCAAACAATAACAAAAAAACAGGCAGGCCTTTCAAAGCTTCTGGCCTTTCCTAGAATAGTAATAATAATAAATAATAAAAACAAAATTAATAAAAATAATAATAAAATAATAAAAGTAAAAATATTGATGATAGTAATAGTAAGGATTATTATAAGAAAATAATGAGATGATGAGCATTACAATAATCAGAATTAGCCATAATAATAATTTTTTTCAGAATATCTGTTTTTCCTGGTTAGCTAAGGCCCAGCATATATACATACACAGCAGGACATAGAGATATATATAAGGTTTTTCAGCATGGAAAAAACTTGTGTCATTTTTCACTGCTAGAAGATGAAATTTAAATTCATTAGCAAGGCACAATTAAGTTCATGCCTCCATCAGAGGCCCATTCACAGCTCAGCTTTGTGCTTTGTCTTGGTAGTAGGCTGCCTTTGCTTGAATAGAGCTGGCAAACCTGTCCCATGTAAGTGCATTAATTAGGGCTCTTCAGCCTAGGGTAACAGATGGGAAAACTTGTCCTTCTAGGCTTTGAATAGCAGCTTCTTGGCTTGAAATAACACCCTCATCTCAACAGACTGAACATTTTCTTTATTACTCTTAGTAATTAGCTAAGAAATACTCATTATTAATGCATTCCTTTATCAACCCATCTGTCCCTCCATCTTTTTCCACCTTCTGCATGACCCAGATCTCTTTGAGACCTCTAAGTCATTCAAAGAACTCTAGGAAGTCACATGAGGGTGATTTCTTGTCTATTTTGGGGAGCAAGGTCTGAGACCGTGGGTGGTTGAGCCCTACCTGCCTAGGATGACAAAGAAAGATCCTCAAAGAAGCTAGAGATGCAAAAGATGAGCTTGGAGAAAATTGCATTACTTTATTTTACAGAGAGAAAGGACATTAATTTAATTCAGCATTTCTTTATATGTAATAATAGTATATATACAATGTGCAAGAAACAGGAAATACAGAGACAGAAATGAAATATTTTCTTTTTTTTTATAAATGAAATATTTTCAAAGAATTTATAATCTTGTTGGATACAACATGCCTCCAAGGGAGTAAATGCAGAATATTTATAAAATACCACAAAGTAATTTCTAGAAAGAAAGAGCAAACAAATATACACTGTATTGGATTGCTTTATATTTCAAGGAAGGGGGAGCTGAAGGAACAAGGAAGAGACAGAATTTGAAACTCAATACTTTGTTTTAAAAATTGACTATGTAATTGAGGAAAGATTTTATATACATATATATATATGTGTGTATATATATATATATTTAGTTTTTTTTTCCCTGAGGCAATTGGAGTTAAGTGACTTGCCCAGGGTCACACAGTTAGGAAGTGTTAAAGTATCTGAGACCAGATTTGAACTCAGGTCCTCCTGATTTCAGGGCAGGCACTCTATCCACTGCACCATCTAGCTGCCCCACAATAAAACATTTTTAAAGGGAAAAAAGTGCTAAGTGGAAGGAGGCGATAGGAAAAGGCACCAAAAGAGTGCAGAGAGCAGGAGAGACCTCATGGAGTGCTTTGGGATGTTTTGAAAGTGAAGTTAGGAGGAATTTAATTCAACAAATATTTTTGTAATAAGTCAAATGGGCAAGCTGGGTACACTGAGTATAAAAAGATGAATAAAACAATATACCCCCCAGTCATCAAGGAGGTTATAGTCTACTAAAGGGCAAACTGCTAAATATCCTTGGAGTGTGATGGGGGCAAAGGAAAACTCCAATTAGGAGGGTCCCAGTACCTTTGAGGAGGGACAGAACACCTGGGAATTAAAGCAAGAACACAGTCCTTCCTCACCCCCAACCTGTTCTCCTCCCCTGATGCTCAAACCTCAGAGATTGTCTGGATTTGCTGGGAAAGACCTTAGCCTAAAAGGGCCAGAATCTCCCCTGCATCCAGGTCCATCACCAGTCATCCTGATCTGTATCTTACTCCTGGACCCAGATGCCTCTGGAAGACAGAGAGGGGCTGTTGACTTTGCACAGCTCTGCCTCCTCCAATTGATTTGCAAGTCAAGATAGCAAACTGCTGATATAATTTGGCTCTCTTTGAGAATGAAGGGCAAACAACACAGAACAAGTCAAGATGGTCCATCACAAGAAGGCGCTCTCATCAGCTTTGGGCTGTCTGATGGAAATGAAGATAATTTTTTTTTACAAACATTCAGCAAAAAAAGAGTAGAGATTCTTGTGGGGAGCAGAGAGGAGAAAAGAAGGGGAAAATAGAAGGAAAAATGTAGTGGATTCATCAGTTCCCCTCAAAGGAGTCCTCGAGAGGGGCTTCCCAGAGGGTCCCGGAGCAGAGGGAAGACTTGTAAAGGCACTGTGTGACAGAGGGACCAGGAGGCAACAGAGCCGCAGAAGCAGACAGCCCGATTCCAGTTCTTTTTGCTTTACTTTTGTGCCCAAGGCCAGCAGTGAGTGGGGAGCGCCGGCTGCCTGTCAGGCGAGGTTCACACAAAGAACACAAAGCCCGTTTTGTTCATTCAGGACGGACAAGCTCCTACTCCCTGTGGTTGGCCTTTGAAAGGGGAAGAGCTTTGCCCAAGAACACTTGGGGGACTAAACAAACACTACAAGCTTTAGTGCCAGGGACCCAGGAAGAAGAAAGCTGTTTCATCTTTTCTTTTCAAGTGGAGCTGGCAAATATTTGCCTAGGTGAGGGAGGGCTGGCTGGCTAAACAATGTTTCTACAATAGAAGAAGCAATTTTGAAATCCCTCTGACTCAAGGGAAGTGCAAGGAAACGGCTTTAGCTATGTGTCATAGCCCAGAGAGAGTGCCAAGGATAATTTGTCTCAGCAGCATCCCTTTTATCTGTCCACCCTTATTCCTAGGAACACAACATTAGCAGTAGTTTAATCAATTGACCTACAAATTAAAATGCTTACTTAGGTAGTAAGCACTATGCTAAGTGCTGAGGATATAAAAAAGTCAAAACACAAAAAGTTCTTGCCTTCAAGAAGCTTACAACATGTTAATAAAAAGGTACATACAAAGTAAAAGAAAGATTCAGACTCTTATTACCTCTCACTAGGAATATTGTAATTGTTATCCCAAGTAGTGAAAGAAAACAAACATGTTAAGCACCTACTATAAGTTAAGCACTATTATAAGCATTTTACAAATATTACCTCATTTGTTCCTCATAACAACACTGCTTGTTTTTTATTCCCATTTTAATTATTTTTTTTATTATTCCCATTTTGCAATTGAGAAAACTGAGGCAGACAGCAGTTAAATCAGACAGCTAATAAATGGGTCTTCAGCACTTTGTCCACTGCAATATGTAAAGGTCTCAAATACTCAAAAAGTCTCAAGGACAGACAACAAAAATAACTGGAGGACTTTTAATGTAATTGAGTCACCTCCACCATACTGGGTTTGGTCACCATAATAAAGAATAAAGAGTAGAGAGCCTCTAATTAGTTTTCTATGATTAAGCAAATAAACTTAAAAACTGCAGTTCACAATTCTGGGGTGTAATGTATAGAATTTGTGATCACTATAACTATGGATAGTATTGAATAATAATGATTGGAATAAAATAGGGATCCAATTGATCATCTGTCACATCATGTCACTTTCCTGTTCAATTGAGGTTTATCCTTTCTTCTCAAAGAGGTTCAATAACAACAGCTTGTTTTGGCTTTCAAGTGAATTGGATTTAAGTGAGAAACACCTTTGCAAAGATATATGCCTTCCTTTCTCCTTCAGTCACTGGAGTCCCTTGGCAAGGTATAAGTCAAGATGATAGTTGATCACCGAGATCACACTGGGTGACCTTGACCTTTTTAAACTAAAGTTTTTCTCAGGGTTCCAGTTTGTCCGAGGCAATACCCATTCAGTGATTAAATAAGAATTAAGGCAAAAGACCATTTAGCTTCATTTCCCAAAAGAATGAATCTGAAAAGGAAAGATTTCAGTTTTACACTTCAAGTTTAAGATATCTACTAGACATCTAGTTCAAAAAGTTTTCATAGGCAGTTGGTGATACAACACTGGAGATCAGCAGAGAGATTAGGGTTAGATAAGCAGATTTGAGAATCATTACCAAACAAAAATAATACATATTCAAAATATGCCATAATTAACATATGCATGATGGACATATGCAATGAAGTACAAAGTACCTATTAAGTGAGTAAATAACATTATCACTTGACTATATGTGTAATTATATTTTGCATTTTCTGGAGCAATAAACATTAGTTTGATTATCACTGAAATTATCTTATCTCTCTTGTTACTTACAGACCCGTATCTGTGATTGTTAGTATGGGTGAATCATAAGCCTAATCAGAGATATGGTCCTACCTTTTTAAAACTGTAGAGGGCTCAGGCTACCCTTAAATGTCTCTGCACTCTATAAGAAATGTCTATACCTCTACAGTTGATATGCTGCATAGAAAAGTATTTCATCTGTGTTCTCTACTCTTACTTGAATTGTTTGGTAGGTGGCAATACAAAAGATCTTCCTCAGGAATTTGTGGAAAGATGAACTGGAACTCATTATTGAACACTAAATAGATAATTTTTTGTATTAAGTTAAATAAAATTACAAACAAAACTAATGCAGACAAAATTAGAAGGGAAACAATAAACTGGGAAAACATTTTTTACATTCAAAGGGTCTGATAAAGACCCCATTTCTAAAATATATAGATAATTAATTCAAATTTATAAGAATTCAAGCTACTCTCCAATTGATAAATGGTCAAAGGATATGAACAGACAATTTTCAGATGAAGAAATTGAAACTATTTCTAGTCATAAGAAAAGGTGCTCCAAATCACTATTGATCAGAGAAATGCAAATTAAGACAACTCTGAGATACCACTACACACCTGTCAGATTGGCTAACATGATAGGAAATGATAATGATGAATGTTGGAGGGGATGTGGGAAAACTGGGACACTGATGCATTGTTGGAGGACCTGTGAACGGATCCAACCATTCTGGAGAGCAATTTGGAACTATGCTCAGAAAGTTATCAAACTGTGCATATCCTTTGACCCAGCAGAGTTTCTATTGGGCCTATATCCCAAAGAGATCTTAAAGGAGGGAAAGGGACCCACATGTGCAAGAATGTTTCTGGCAGCCCTTTTTGTAGTGGCTAGAAACTGGAAACTGAATGGATGCCCATCAATTGGAGAATGGCTGAATAAATTATGGTATATGAATGCTATGGAATATTATTGTTCTGTAAGAAATGACCAGCAGGGTGATTTCAGAGAGACGTGGAGAGACTTGCATGAATTGATGCTAAGTGAAGTGAACAGAACCAGGAGATCATTATACACAGCAACAAGACTATATGATGATCAATTCTGATGGACGTGGTTCTCTTCAAAAATGAGACAATTCAGACCATGCCAATAATCTTGTGATGATGAGAACCATTTACACCCAGGGAGTGGATTGTGGGAACTGAGTGTGGATCACAGCATAACATTTTGACTTCTTTTGCTGCTGTTTGCTTGCATTTTATTTTCTTATTCATTTTTTTCCTTTTTGATCTGATTCTTCTTGTGCAGCAAGATAATTGTATAAATATGCATGCATATATTGGGTTTAAACATATATTTCTACTATGTTTAACATATATTGGATTACTTGCCAGCTAGGATAGTTAGTGGGGGAAGAGAGAAAATTGGAATACAAGGTTTTCAAGGGCTAATATTGAAAATTTATCCATGCATATGTTTTTTTATTAGAGTTTATTTTTTTACTAAAACTTTTTATTTGCAAAACATATGTATGGGTAATTCTTCAACATTAACTTACAAAGCTTTCTATTACAAATTTTCCCCCCTACTCCCCTGATGGCAGAAAATCCACTACATGTTAATTATGTTAAAATACTTGACAAATCGAATATATGTATACATATCTCCACACTTATCATTGTTGTGCAAGAAAAATCATATACAAGAAAAAAAATCAGAGAAAGGAAACACAATGCAAGCAAACATCAACAGAGAGCATGAAAATGTTATGTTGTGGCCCACATTTCATATCCCTCTCTCTGGGTGTATATGGCTTTCTTCACTGAACAATTGGAACTGGTTTGAAACATTTCATTGTTGAAGAAAGCCATGTCCATCAGAATTGATCATCATATAGTATTGTTGTTGCCGTGCATAATGATCTCCTGCTTCTGCTCATTTCACTCAGCATCAGTTCATGCAAGTCTCTCCAGGCCTCTCTGAAATCATCCTGCTGGTCATTTCTTATAGAACAATAATATTCCATAACATTCATATACCATAATTTATTCAGCAATTCTCCAATTGATGGGCACCCACTCAGTTTCCAGTTTCTAGCCACTACAAAAAGGGCTGCCACAAACATTCTTACACATGTGGGGCCCTTTCCTTCCTTTATGATTTATTTGGGATATAGGCCCAGTAGAAGCACTGCTGGGTCAAAGGGTATGCACAGTTTGATAACTTTTTGAGCATAGTTCCAAATTGCTCTGCAGAATGGCTGGATCTGTTCACAGCTCCACCAACAATGCATCAGTGTCCCAGCTTTCCTACATCCCCTCAAACATTTGTCATTATCTTTTCCTGTCATCTTAGCCAATCTGACAGGTGTGTAGTGGTACCCCAGAGTTGTCTTAATTTCATGCATATGTTTTGAAAATAAAAAGCTTTAATTAAAAAAAGTTTTTCCTCACTTGAAATGCCAATTTCTAAGCTATTGGCTGCATTAGAAAATGGATTCAAGCTTTAAGTCTCTCTTTGCTTAATGTATATTATCTGACACTAAATAGATAGTAAAAGGTCATTTTACAAGTGTTGAACTCTTAAGACAAATCACCATGAAATGAAGGAGCTATTTAATGTGTTTTTGTTATTATTCTCCATGACCCTATTTGAAGTCTTCATATTATAGAAACTGGAGTGGTTTCTCCAGTTTATTTTACAAATGAGAAAACTGAGGCAAAAAGTTTGCACAGAGTTACGTAGCTAGGAAGTGTCTGAGTCCAAATTTGAACTCAGGAATGTGAGTATTCAGAACTCTTCTTCAAACAGAGTCCAAAATTCTATCCTACCTGCCTTTTTGGCTCCTCAATCAGTGAATCATTTTCTTGTAAATATTTAAAAATTATTTTAGTGAAATATGCTATGAATGCTTCGTGAAAAGCACATAAACATGTAATTAACCTACATTTGTAGGCCACTAGAATTCTTTTCTTTTAGTAATGAAATGCCCTCTATTCAAAAAGATGGCATTAAGTTTGTGTTTCTGAGAAAGCTGGTAAAGTGATTTCTAGTAATTTATGAATCAATTTAATGACACTGATGTGCTTGAGCCTTGTCTATAACTGGCACTATCTATTTCCAATTTTGTTTTCCTATTGTATTGACACATAATGAAATATTTATGTTTTAATTCCATTTTATGGGTATTCATTCTTTGCTCTCTTTGGTGGTCAGCCAAGTAGTGCAATGGAGAGAGTGTTAGACTAAAATCAGAGACTCATCTTCATGAGTCCAAATCTGGCCTCAGACATTTAAAAGCTGCGTGATCCTGGGTAAGTAACTTAATTCTGCTTGCCTCACTTTCCTCATCTGTAAAATAATCTGGAGAAGAAAATGACAAGCCGCCTCAGTATCTTTGCCAAGAAAACCCCAAAATGAGGCCTCAAAGAGTTAGATATGATTGAAATGACTCAACAGCAACAACACTGTTGTAGCATTTCTAGCTAGCAGAAAATTGGTATTTCTAATTTGTTCTATCATAACTTCCTGGTGTATCAGAACACAAAGGGGCAACATTTGCTATACTGTCCTCTATATCGACCTCATCTTAAGTTCACTTTTGAATATTGGAGAAAAAGAAACATTCATTATTAGTAGTATTAACTACATATAATTGATCTGTTCTTTCCATAAAAAATATTGGATTACCTAATTTTTTTTCATCCTAAAATACTCTAAAATTGGTTTTCTACATTAACATTACTTTTTAAAATGTTAAAATTATAGAACTGTTCAGTATTTCAGTGTTTACCTCATTCAATCTCTACTTTCTTTTATGGCATTTATTTCTTATTTCTGTAGTGACTGAATCATATTATGTTCATTATTAGCCATTACTAAAACTGGACATACTTGGGGCAGCTAGGTGACGCAGTGGATAGAGTACCAGCCCTGAAGTCAGGAGGACCTGAGTTCAAATCTGGTCTCAGACAGTTCTTTGCTGTGTTACCTTGGGCAAGTCACTTAACCCCAATTGCCTCAGCAAAAAACAAAAAACAAAAACAAAAACAAAAAAAAACTGGACACACTCTCTCCAATGAGGATGAGATCTTACCTTCCTACTCACTTGGCACTTAAGTACTTGCTGCCTTATGCTAATATTGATTGTTTATTTAATTGGAGGAGGGGCAGATTCCAAATCTCTACACAACTAGAACATCTCTAGGTACAAGCCCTAGCTTGTGGACTGAATGGTATTAAATTTTCTGAAGGAATCCCAAAGTATTGTATATGAGAATGGGATTTACAGTTGGATAGAACGTGTTGTTCAATAATTTCAGTCACGTTCCACTCTTCTTGACCCCATTTGGGGTTTTCTTGATAAAGATACTGGAGTGGTTTCCCATTTCCTTTTCCAGGAAACTGAGGCAAACATCTAAATGACATCTAAGGCTGGATTTGAACTCAGAAATATGAGTCTGTCAGGGCCCGAGAATGAGAAAACAAAGGCCTATGCATAAACTTTAGATTGAGTGATTAACTACACCTTGAGACTGCTGGACCATATCCGTGCCTTCCACTCCCTGTTACTCGACCCCCATGTCCTTACACTCCTCACCCTGCTGCCCAACCCCCGTGTCCTTGCATTCTCCGCTAATTACCTAAACCCCATCTGCAATCGGACCAGCCCGACCACCTCCACATTCCTGCAACTCCTCATCCCTAACGGCATTGGCCTATTTAACCCTAGCTCTTTTGTTTCAATAAACGAGACTATTCCATCTGCCATGTAGTCTCCTTCCTCTCTCTCGCCTATTCTCTCCCTTCAGGTCGGGTCCTCCTCGCCCCCACGAATTACTAAAGTCCCGGTGGACGGGACATGAGTCTCCAAGACTTCAGGCCTATTATCCTATCCACTGCACCACAGCTGCCTATAATGGAACATGAGACATCAGATATCATAACTTTCTTTATATAAAAAGAAGTAGAAGCTTCTTTCCTCAAAAGAAAGGAGAATTTACTTACATATTCTGTCCCATTTCCTATAGAAAGGCCATATTCCTTTGATTGTTAGGATAATTGGGAGAGGAATTATATTATAACTTTCAGTTGTCCAATATGTTAAGATCCCATCCTCACTGGAGTGAATGATTATGTCCAGTTTCAATAATGGTGAATAATAAACAAAATATGACTCAGTCACTGCAGACATACTCTGGAAATCATTGAAACATCAACTGTTCCTCAAAAGGTGCAAAAGGACAAGGAATTGAAATCATGAAATTAAATCAGTGTCCTCCAAGCACAAGGGTTTTTAATCTGAGGTCCATAATCCTGTCGTGTTTTGTGTTAACATATATTCTTCTCCTAGTTTTCAATTCTTTGCTGTTACAAAAAATTCAGCTATCTAGTGAGCGTGGGACCTTTCTTTTTGACATTGGTTCCTGTGGGGCATATGTCTCAAAGTGGAATCTCTGGCTTAAAGGCTATGACATTTTATTCACTTTTTCAGCACAATTCCAAATTGCCTTCCAGAACTATTCGGCTATTTCATAGCTCCAACAACAGGATGATAATGTTCCCATTTTTAATAACTCCTTTCAACACTGACTATCCCCATATTTTGTTATCTAGTTTTCTGGTTGTGATGAAAAACCTCAGAATTGTTGGATTTTCATTTCTTTTATTATTGGTAATTTGTAGTAATCTTGTATATGATTAATAGTTTCAAGTTTTTTTAGGAACTCATGTATATAGATGTGTATGTGTTCATATACATCTGTGTGTATGCATGTGGACATGTGTATATATGTGTGTATATGTATATATACACATGTATACAAATATATATTTATTATTGTAATATAATTTATTCCCTTGATAATGCTATATATTTTATGCATTTAAAACTATTATTCTGAGATAGGATTCGCCAGATTGTCATAGGAGTCAATGATACAAAATAAAATAAAATAAAATAAATATATAGTAAAATCTTAGTTCTGCTATAATAAGAAGCAAGTTTCTTAAAATACAAATTAAGATGCATTAAATAGTGTATATACATATATATATATATATTAGAAATGCATTTGCTCTTTCACCATCTCAGTCTATTGGCTTCTCCTACAACCCTGTGCTACAGTTAATAATGTCCATAGGGAGCACATCGCCTCAAAATTCACCTCTTAGGCTTAGAAGTCATAGATCTCAAAGGAAAGAGTTTTTCCAAAGGCATTTCTCTTTTTTTTCCTCTCTAAAAAATTATTGTTGATAACTTTTGTTTTTAAATCACCTACCTTCTACAGTAAATGTCCCTACTCCCAGAGAGCAATCCTTTTAGCAAAGAATAAAAGTAAAATAAAATAAAATTTCAGCAAGGCTATCCAACACTTCACCCAATTCAATATTTCAAAACATTCTACATCTACTCATTAATACTTCCCTCACCCTGCCAAAGAATGGAAGTTTTATCCTGACACCTCTCCTTTGAGGTCAAATTTAGTCATCAAAAAATCCCATCATACAATTTGTTGTTTTATTGTTATTATTGTTCCCATTTATATTATTGTAGTTTTCATGTATGTTGTTTTCTTGTTAATGTTCATACTTAGTCCATAAAAGTTCTACCTTGTGTAGTAGGAAGCAATATTTCCTAAGTCTCTGCCACATAAACTGGCCTAGATTCTACCTCACACAATTAAGCTTAATTTCTCCTTAAAATGTATTGAAACCAGTCTTAAAATTCAGATAGGATTAAAACTTAGACCTCATTTAATGTAATTTCCTGCTGGTTTAACTGCAAAAAAGCAAAGGCATGAAAATGTAAATGCTTCTCCTACAGACTTATGATCAGTAGACCAACTTGGATAGCTATGTTCAACTCAATGCTGGAACCACCCAGAATATCATTTTCCTGTTTTAGCTAAGTAACTTCCTTTTTTTTTTAAACTGTTAAGTGGTCTATAAGTGTTTCATCCATTCTAATCTTCCACATGAATCATGTGACTAACTTGATTCATACCTAGTCCATTATACTATCCTTCTTTTCATTCATCATATCCATAATTTTTTCACAAAGTAGTGGTATTCCATTACATCGATATTTCACAACTTTTTCAGCCATATCGTTATGGATGAGCATCTACTTTGCTTTCAATTCTTTGCTATTACAAAAAAAAAATTCAGCTATCTGGTGTATATGGGACCTGGGACCTTTCTTTCTCACATTGGCTTCCATAGGGCACATGCCTCAAAGTGAAATCTCTGGCTTAAAGGCTATGCTCATTTTATTCACCTTTTCAGTACAATTCCAAATTGCTTTTCAGAATTGTTAGACTAATTCATAGCTTCAACAACAGGGTATTGACATTTTCATTTTAAACAATCTCTTTAACACTGGCTATTCCAATATTTTATTATTTACTTTTCTGAGTGTGATGAAAAACCTCAGAATTTTTTGGATTTTAATTTCTTTTATTGGTAATTTGGAGTAATCTTATATATGTTATGAATAGTTTGAAGTTGTTTTGAGAACTCATTCTTATCTTTTGATTACATGTTTTTGAAAATTTTTTTCTCTTATATGATTGTGTTAATTTCCTAAATACTTTTGGTAGCTTACCTTTTCCCGAGGTAATTTATGCAAAAATTATTTCTCAATTAACTGTTTTACTTCTTATCCTTTTTGCAATATAATCATGTAGAAATTTGTCAATTCTGTGTAATCAAAATGGCAAAATTTATCATTAGTGATAATCTGTATTCAGGGGTTTGCTATAGCCAGTTCTAACCAGCTTTTTCCTCAGAAACCAAAAAATGTACAAATAAGGTTTCATTTTATGTTTTGTTGATTGTTTTAACTTAAGAAAGTATTAACAAGATTATTGCTGAGGGGCAGAGCCAAGATGGTGGAGTGAAAAGGTGACTTTCTGCCTCTCCTCCGATCTTCTCTCAAATCAACAATAAAATAAGCCTCTGAACTGATCTTCAAGTCAACCAACTCCGAAATATTTGGGCACGGCTCTCTGGAGAACTTCATATCAGGTTAGTCTGACTCGGACAGAGATAAATAGACAACTGCTGTGTAGGCCGGAAGTGAGGGTGGGACTCAGCTCAGCATATCGTGGCAGAAATTCCAAACTCCAAACTCCAAATTCCAAACACCTTGAGTTTATCTGAGGCACTCGGGACACTCTGCCCTGATTGGGGGCAGGTGTTCTGGCAGGCTTGCCTTATTTAAGGAGTAATTTGGACTTAGTCCTAGCCCCCACCAGCACCTTAAGTTAACTCACTGAAGTGCCCCAGGGCAAAGCTTTTCAACCGCCATTTTTTCCCCTACCTTAAAGAGATATCCAAGCTGTCTAAAAAAAATGAAGAAGCAAAAGAGAGCTCTCACAATAGACAGCATTTATCAAGGCAAAGAAGCTTTGACCCCAGATACTGAGGTTCCTTTAGATAAAATACCAGAAGAAGGTATTAAAGACCATCACTGGTCATTTTTTCAAAAGACCTTTCTGGAAGATTTCATAAAGAACCTCAAAAGAGAGCTGGAGGATAAATAGGAAAATAAACTGAAATCAGTGCAAGAAGGATACAATATCTTGCAAGAAGGATATGATGCCCTGCAAAAGAGATATGAAAAAGACACCAATTTATTGAAAAATAAAATTAGTGAAGTGGAAAAAGAGTGCAATGAACAAATTGGCCAGTTACAAAAGGAGCTTAAAAAGGTAACTGAAGAAAACAACACTTTAAAAATAAGAATTGAACAAATGCAAGTGAATGACTCAATAAGACTTCAAGAATCAGTCAAACAAAAAAAAATGAAAAATTAGAAGAAAATATGAAATATCTCCTAGGAAAAACAACTGACTTGGAAAATAGATCTAGGAGGGACAATCTAAGGATTATTGGACTTCCTGAAAGCCATGATGAAAAAAAGAATCTAAACACTATCTTCCAGGAAATCCTGAAAGAAAACTGCCCTGAGATTGTAGAATCAAAGGGCAAAATCACCATTGAAAGAATTCACCAATCACCTCCTGAAAGAGACCCCAAAATTAAGACCCCAAGGAATATCGTGGCTAAATTTCAGGACTATAGCACCAAGGAACAGATTCTGCTAGCAGCTAGAAAGAAACAATTCAAATACCGAGGATCAATCATTAGAATCACACAGGATCTGTCAGCCTCCACATTGAAGGATCGAAGGGCCTGGAACCAGATATTCCAAAGGGCAAAGGAAGTTGGATTACAGCCAAGAATAACCTACCCAGCTAGAATGAGCATTATCCTCCAGGGAAGAAGATGGTCATTCAATGATATAGGTGAATTCCACCTATTTCTAATGAAAAGACCGGATCTGAACAAAAAAATCGACACCCAAACACAGAACTCAAGAGATGCATAAAAAGGTAAAAAGGAAAGGACTCTTGAGAACTTTATTTTTACTAGGGGGATACTTAAGTTTGGGGGTATAATTAACTAGATATTACTTTGATAATATGAAAAAGAGAACTAGGGGGGAAAAGGTTGTCATCCTGGGGAAAAGAGGGAAAAAGTGGTAAAATAAGATCTAAAAAAAGGTGGTAAAAACAAGGTAAAATCACTTGAAGAGGCAAAGAAAACCTAATATAATTGAGAGAATGAGGGGAAGGAGATGAGCATTGTGTAAATCTTACTCTCATCAGGTTGGGCTCTAAAAGTGTATATCAGACACTTGATTTCACATAGAAACTTGTCTGTTGCTAGAGGGGAGTGGGAGGGAAAGGACGAAAAGTAAGGGACAAACTAATAGAAGGGAAAATAGAAGAATCAGGGGAAAGGAGTAAAAACAGGGGGAGGGGATCTAAAGGGTGGAGCATTGTTTGGGGGAGGGGTCATCAAAAGTAAAGTACTGAGGAGGGGGGAAGGGAGAAAGGGGAAAGGAAAGGGGAAAACATAACTTGGGTAAATAAGATGGCAGGAAATAAAGAATTAGTTATTCTAACTGTGAATGTGAATGGGATGAACTCTCCCATAAAGCGGGAGCGGATATCTGACTGGATTAAAAACCAGAATCCCACAATATGTTGTCTACAAGAAACACATCTAAAACATAGTGACACATACAGGATGAAGGTAAACGGCTGGAGCAGAAAATATTATGCTTCAGGTGAACAAAAAAAAGCAGGGGTAGCAATCCTTATCTCAGATCAAGTAAAAGCCAAGATAGATCTAATCAAAAGAGATAAGAAGGAAACTATATTTTATTAAAGGGTACCATAGATAATGTAGCAATATCTATACTAAATATATATGCACCAAGTGCAATAGCACACAAATTCGTAGGGGAGAAATTAAGGGGAGAAATTAAGAGAGATGCAAGAAGAAATAAACAGCCAAATGATACTAGTGGGGGAGCTCAACCTTGCTCTCTCAGAATTAGATAAATCAAACTACAAAATAAACAAGAAAGAAACTAGGAAGATAAACCAATTGTTAGAAAAGTTAGGTATGATAGATCTATGGAGAAAGTTGAATGGAGACAGTAGGGAGTTTACTTTTTTCTCATCAGTCCATGGAACCTATACAAAAATTGACCATGTGTTAGGGCATAAAAACCTCAAAATCAAATGCAGAAAGGCAGAAATAGTAAATGCAACCTTTTCAGATCATGATGCAATAAAAATCACATGCAATATAAGGCCAGGAGAAAATAGGCCAAAAGCTAATTGGAAATTAAATAATCTAATCCTGAAGAATGAATG
>JAJPUD010002821.1:136257-180760 GCA_023553655.1 Myrmecobius fasciatus | reverse complement strand
CTCAACACTGATCCTTTCAAAGCTTTCCGTTACAAATTTTCCCCCTAGTCCCCTCCCCTCCCCTAGATGGCAGGAAGTCCACTACATGTTAATTATATTGAAATACTTAACAAGTCGAATATATGTATACATATTTCCATACTTATCTTTCAGCAGAATGATTTCAGAGAGGCCTGGAGATACTTATATGAACTGATGCTAAGTGAAATGAGCAGAGCCCAGATTTCATTGTACATAGCAACAGCAAGATTATAAAATGATCATTTCTGATGAATGTGGCTCTTCTTAAATGAGATGATTTAGACGAGTTCCAATAATCTTGTGATGATGAGAACCATCTCCACCCAAAGAGCAGACTGTGGGAACTGAGTATGGATCATAGCACAGCATTTTCACTTCTTTTGTTTTTGTTTGCTTGAATTTTATTTTTCTTTTCATTTTTTTTTGATCTGATTCTTCCTGTGCAGAAAGATAATTGTATAAATACATATGCCTTAAAAAAAAGAATGAGTTTGAGTGAATAAATTACTTTTCTATTATAAATACCCAAATTCAGCATAAAGGACACATGAAATAGATACTATCTGCATTCACAAAAAGAATTTTTAAATAGAAGTATGTATAGAAGAATTTTACATATTGGGAAAAAAGGGAAATTTACAAGATAGCATATATTTGAAAGAAATAACAAATTGTATATAATAGATTTGCAGTTTCACATGAAATCATCGTTTTTTATTATACTACGTTGTAGAAATGCTTGTTTTATTCCATAAATTAAAAATAAAATAAATAGAAACCCCTTCTAAATACCACTACATACTTCTCAAATTGGCTAAGATGACAGGAAAAGATTATGATGAATGTTGGAGGGGATGTGAGAAAACTGGGGCTCTAATACATTGTTGGTGGAGTTGTGAACTGATTCAACCATTCTGGAGAGCAATTTAGAACTATGTCCAAAGAGTTATCAAAGTGTGCATCAGCAGGATGATTTCAAAGAAAACTGGAGAGAGTTACATGAACTGATGCTAAGTGAAATGAGCAGAACTAGGAGATTATTGTACACAGTAATAAGAAGATTATATGATGATCAATTCTGATGGACATGGCACTTCTCAACAATGAGATGATTCAGACCAGTTTTAATGATCTTGTGATGAAAAGAGCCATCTGCACCTAGAGAGAGGACTGTGGGAATTTAGTGTGGATCACAGCCTAGCATTTTCCCTTCTTTTTTTTGTTGTTTGCTTGCATTTAATTTTCTTTCTCAATTTTTTTTCCTTTTTGATTTGATTTTTTTGTGCATCAAGATAATTGTATAAATATGTACGCATATATTAGATTTAATATATATTTTACTATGTTTAACATAAATTGGATTACTTGCCATTTAGGGGAGGGGATGGGGAGAAGGGAGGAAAAAAATTGGAACACAAGGTTTTGCAAGGGTGAATGCTGAAAATTATCCATGCATATATTTTGAAAATAGCTTTAATTTAAAAAAAAGAAATCCCCCCTAACGACACAGAGGTGGGGAATTAGTAGATTTGAGAAAGAGAAAGAAAAAATATGAAGGGTACCCAAAATCCCAGTTGAATTTTTGTTTTGGTTTTCTCTGACCCCTTTTTGTTTCTTCACATTAGCAGACCATGTGTATCTGACAAGAAGTGTCTTTCTGAGGTCTCCCTTTCTGTCCAGAGGTTATAAGATTTTGTTTAAGGTAGAAACCTAGAAACCTTCAAGTCCATTAAAGATTGTTGACTCTAACTTCAGATAAGCCGGATAAACAAACTCTGCTCTACTGGGAAGAGCTTTCTGGAACTTCTCTCTTTCTATCTTAGTCCCAGCCAAATTTTCCAAACCTAGAAAGCCTTAATGGCTTTCTCAGTTTTGTTTATTGTCCTTATCACAAGGGCAGATAATTTTCATTTGCATTGGTAATGAGTTTTTCTCTAAGTGTGCGGGTACTTTTAAATGTCTCTTATAGTTAGGAGACTTTTAGGAAAGATTAAAATTTCTCAGGTAATGGGAAATGCTGGCTGATACCTACACTGAAAAGAACACTATCCAAATCTATTACTTTTATTTCCTTTATGCCTTAATTCCAGGAGCGATCATTGAAGTCTGGCTTTATGGCTTGTTCAAAGGTGTTTCCATATGAAAATATTAATTGTATTCAGTTCCCCTGTGAAAAATGTCAATCTATGACTGAAATACACTTATGAAATCATGGTTTAATATTTAATGGTCACAAATGGTCTATCATCAAAATAAAGAAGTATGCATAGAGGGTAATTCACAAATTTAGCGACTATACTTCTCCTCTGCTGACAGGTCATTCTTTAACATGATATACACTTATTTCTAGGTCCATGAAATAGGAAAATAAGAGCAAATTGAAAGTCTATGGATCTTAGATAAGTGTATAAAGAATTTAAATAATTTCATGTAGTTTGAGACTGTAATATAAAAATTTGTAACATAAAGCTATATTATAAAAATCTGACATATAAAAAATCATCATGTTAAACATAAAATATGCCCTAATAGCACTTCCACTCGCAAGTTATTAGTCAGGGCTTTTGCTTTCAACAGAAGGGAATGGTCCATGCCTAAGCTGAATGGATTCTGATGGACTATAGTGGCCTATTAGGAAAAGATAAAGAATAGACATTTGCCTTAAAAACATATCTTGCACATCTGCATCAGCTTATCTTCAGAGTGAAAGTAATGTCTATTTTTGGCTCATTGTGTGTCTAAATAAATCTCAGAGAGTGCCAAGACTATATGTAGAAGGGTATATGGAAGGGCAGTGTGAAACAGAATTTGGGGCTAGAACATCTGAATTTGAATCCCAGTTCCTGGGTTTTCTACCTTTGGGATCTGAGGGGAATTGATTAACCTCTCTGAGCCTCTTTACTAATCTAAAAAAAATTTAAATTTTAAATTTTAAAATTCAAATTAAAAAATTGCTCTTAGCTGAAAAGCTGCACTGGGCCAGATTTGGCCCTTGAGTTTAACGACATGTAGACTAGATAACCTCTAAGATGACTCCCAACTTTAAATCTGTGATTATACTGTGATTTTTCTTCTATGATTTCATTCATAAACGGACTGCCAGCATAGGAACTCTTTCCAGCAAAGCAATTCCTTGATAACTTGTGGTCCTTGAGAGTTGCCTTAGCCCTTTTTGTAGTGGCAAGAAAGTGGAAACTGAGTGAATGCCCATCAGTTGGAGAATGGCTGAATAAGTTATGGAATATTATTGTTCTGTAAGAAACGATCAGCAGGATGATTTCAGAGAGGCCTGAAGAGACTTGCATGAACTGATGCTGAGTGAAATGAACAGAACCAGGAGATCATTATACATGGCAACAACAAGACTATATGATGATCAATTATGATGGAGATGATTCTTTCCAACAGTGAGATGATTCAGGCCAATTCCAATTATCTTATGATGAAGAAAGCTATCTACACCCAGAGAGAGGCCTGTGGTTATTGAGTGTGGACCACAACATAGCATTTTCACTTTTTTTTGTTTTTGTTTACTTGAATTTTGTTTTCTTTCTCATTTTTTCCCTTTATGATCTGATTTTTCTTGTGTAGCAAGATAATTGTATAAATATGTATATATGTATATATATATATTGGATTTAACATATATTTTAACATGTTTAACATATATTGGATTACTTGCCATCTAGGAGAGGGAGTGGGAAGGGAGGGAGGGGAAAATTCGGCAAAGGTCAATTTATCTGTGCATATGTTTGGAAAATAAAAAGCTTTAATTTTTTTCTTAAAGAGAGTTTCCTTGAGGAACTAAGAATTTCAATTGACTATGTCCTCCATTGTCTAGTATGTGGCAGAGGAAGGACCTGAACCTAGATTTTCCTGGCTCTGCTGCCCCCCTTACAATCTACTATGTCACATAATCTTTCAAGTCTTAGGCAAATGAAGTGACTAAAAGTCCTCTTTCCTAGATCTCTGGATGCAAGTTCTCTTAGTGAGCTGTTCATTTCTGAAAGGAAAGCCATGGATAGTTTGAATGAAACAAGGATTTTCTCCCACTGGCAAATGTTCAGGCTAAGAGTATGGTTGGCCACTTGCTGAGGATATTTTACTGGAATTCTTGGTCAGTTACCAAGTAGCATGTTTAGACTCTAAGATATCAGGAGGTTACTTGTGACCCCAAGATTTCACATGTGAAAATGACTTTGATTCTGCTATAGCTTAGATAGAACATCCATTCCTAGAGAGAGAGCTGAACTGACCAGTAACCAAAGAGATCCTTGAGCCAAAGTCTTCTTCTAACCCAGAAGCCTTTGAGTTTTTCCTCTGAGTGAAATCTGGAGCAACCCAGACCACCCCAACCCAACCTGAATGGACCTCGGGATTACGGACCTGCATCAACATCCTGTTTCTGCCTTCCATACATCCCAACAACTCCCCACTCCCAAACTGTCTTTATGTTCCCTTCTTGCAGCTTTAATCATTAAATACTGCTCTGTAATCCTGTACCAGTAGGCACTCTTATACTTCTCAATGTGTGTATCCTTAGTTCTGTCCATATTAAAGACACGTTTCCAGGATGTTGTTCGTTTGTTTCTTTTACTCCTAATTTTTCTGTCTTTTTTTATTCTGAGTCTGGCCAAAAGAACTTTTGGAGGGAGCTTGCAAAGAAAGTGACTTAAATATAAGAATGAAGAGATGGAAATAAGCAGGCACTTCTCTAGAGGGACATGTGTTAATAAGGGAATTTATCAATTTTATTTAATGGGTTTGTAAATTTTATAAAGATGTACTCAGATGGATGCTTCACAACCATGGATGCCAACAAACCATTTATCTATCATTAATCTCTGTTCCATGTTCCAATTACTGCTGTCCTGTATGAGCAGTTCATAAGAGTCTTGGTAAGCTGGGAATGTAGGATAGGATCTGTCCCTCAAATACCCCAAACTCTTCTTGCACTTCAATATGTCTCTTACATTGCTTCTACCTCCTGTAAGTCTCAATGTCAGGTTCAAAGAATTTCATCAAGTTGGTGAGTTCTGAATCAGGATCTATTTTTCCATTTCCTGAATCCATGGTAACATTGGTTAAGTCATAATGTATTCCCAAAGACCAAGACAGCAAAGGGCAATCACTATTAAATTCAGTAAGTCTGGAGAAGCTTTGAATGAGAACTCCATGGCAATAATCTGTTTTTCTGTTCTCTAAGGACTAGAATAGCTAAATTTAGAAATACCTACCACCAAAAGATTTTCCCCAAGTGATTCCCCCTTCAACCTTAGCAAGATACAAATGCCAACTGCCAAAGTATGGAAGTTTTGGGATCTGCATTAATGTAAAAAGATCAATACCAATGAAATCATAGATTATTGACATTAAATCTTATGAACTCCTAAAATATAAGTTCTTCCTCTGGGAAGCCTGTCCTAATTCTGCTTATTATGAGTACTCTTTCTGCCTATATTATCTTGCCTACAATTATCTGCTTATATGTTGTATCCCTTCAATAGAGTATAGAGTATCAATTCTTTGACTATAAGCAACATTTTTTTTAGTTTTACTTTGTAATCCCCATTTCTACCCCCCAGCACCTAGAAAATAATGCTTTGTGTATGGAAGGCATCAAAAACTGCTCTGAGGATTGAATTGAAGGCAGAAATCTTATTCTCATTTTAGTGTCACAGGATTTCAAGCTAAAAAAGGACTCAAAAATCCTCTAATTCAACCCTAACCCCAATCATACTTATTACAGATGAGGAAACAGAAGTCCAAAAAGAGAGAGGGACTTGCCTAAAATCATAGAGAGATAGTCTATGGCAGAAATCAGAATTTTTGGATTCCAAAATTATGGGTGGATTTGATTTGTTTTCCCTTCTATTTTCTTTTTTTCTGAAGATCTCACTAATTTGGGAAATTCTAGCCTGAGTAACCACATGTATAAACATTTGTTTTATTGTGGTCCCTGGGGCATCACATTATCATAAACTCCTATAAAAGTCAATGTTCCCTGAGATTCCCCAGCCTCATCCCTTGTGATCTTTATACTTTCCAGAATCTTGTTTAACTCAAAGATATAAAGTGTACATGTACAAATTATTTTTTTTAATTTGTATGTTCTCCTAGTTATGGTTTTGTTGTTAGGTTGTTTCAGTCATATACAACTCTTCCTGATTCCTTTTTTTTTTTCAAATATATTAGAATGGTTTGCCATTTCCTTCTCCAGCTTATTTTACAGTTGAGAAACTGGGATAAATAGGGTTATCCAAGATGACACAGCCTGTAAGCTCTGAGGTTTATTTTAATTCAGCTCCTTCTGACTCCTGGTCCAGAACTTTGTCCACTGTGCCACCTAGTTATATTAGTATGTATTAATTAGATTAGGTGTTTATGATTACAGCATAATTCTTTTGCTTGTGGAAAATTCAAACAGATTCATATCTATCCCTACCCTAGATTGCTACTGAAAGAGGGATAATATCTTGTTTCTTTTCTTTCAGAACCTTTCTAAATCTCTATCAGCACCCACATTCATCACAAGAAACAAGAAAGTTTTGAGCAGATTTTGTATTTCTCAAACACATGGACATAGATAAAAATTCAGGACAGTCAGAAAGTAGATAAAGTGAGTAGTTAGAAGCCAGCAGAGAAGGACTTCTATCTCTCCTTCTGCCCTTTCATTTCCTAACCAAAGAGGAGGAAAATAGGATTTAGAAGTGATGTCCCATCATACATCTGGGAATTAAGAGACTTTGTGCTAATCCCCTTAGGAGGCAATGGGAAGAAATAGTGTGTAGGTATTCCTGGAAGTTCTAAAGTTACCATTCCTCTCTCATTAATCTCTTATCCTATTAATTCAATTACTACTATTCTGCATCAGCAGTTCACAAGACTCCTGGCATACTAGAAGGGCATTATTACTGGGAGGTAACCCTTTCCAGGGGATACCCCTCAAACATCCCAACTATTCCTCCTTTACCACAGATTTCTCAGGATAAAATAATTTCTCTGCTTTTCTTTCCCACAAGTCTCAATGCCAAGTTCAAAAAATGGATTTAAAAGAGCAAATCCTAGAACTGAATTTGTTTGGTCATTTTCAGAATCTGTGATCAAACTGGCTAAGAGTCAAAGGGATGTAGTTATATTGTTCACAAAGGTTTTGGAGCAGCATTCAGAGACTGCCAAGACAGAGATAAGTGTCTAGCAGGAATCTAGGAAGAAGAAATATTGCAATTATTGTGGGCCAAAGTTGACTGCCAATAGTGCATACCAGAATAGTCTCTGGAATGTTGTAGAAAGTCAATTAATATTTAGTCATAGAGATGAAACATGAAATATGTTATTCAACTGTGAATGGAGAAGTGATGGAATTGGTATAGATTAAGATTTTTTTTGGACATGATCAAAGCAGAAATTTGTTTTGATTGACTATGCATATTTGTCACAAAGGTTTTATCTTTCCCCCCCCCCCATAATCTGGGAGGGAGGGAGGAGGGACAGAAAATATATTTTTGTTCATTGAAAAAAATTTTAATATATGTAGTCATGAAATTTTAGAGATGAAATAAAAATCTTTAAAAAAATCAGGTAGTACAACTTTTCCACTATGCTGAGGAGAAAACACACTTAGCAAGGAAATAAACATTTATTAAGTATTTGGTATGTACCAGATAATTTACAAATATGCAATTATGATTCTCCAGATAATCCGCCCTTCTTCCTCCCGTTCCCTCCCCTCCCCTCCCCTCCCCTCCCCTCCCCTCCCCTCCTTTCCTTTCCTTTTCCTTTTCCTTTTCCATCCTACTTTCCTTCCTTCCTTTCTTGCTTTCTTTCTTCCTTTGCTTTTTTTCTTCATTCTCTATATTCAATGAGTTTGTATTTATTTAGGAAAGGAACATGGAAATAAGTATATTCAAAACATATATGGAGTTGATGGAAAAAAGGGAAGTAGTAGTAGGTAGGTGGGCATCAGAAAACTTCTCAAACAGTAGGTAGTGTTTGTCTTTAATTGTGAAGGGGGGAGGATGGGGAGTGAGAATTCCAAGAGTCAGAGGTCAAAAAGGGAGTCCATTCCAGTCATGAATGACAGACAGAGTAAAGCTACATATATGGAAGAGATGTGAGGATAAACCAGGAGGGTGTTTAACTTGGTAACAGATTGAGTGGAGCAGAGCAATGTATGATTAGACTGCAAAAATAAAAATGAGGGTAAATTTTAATGCGAGACAGGCATTTATATATGATTATAGAGACATTAGGATGCCACTGGAGTTTATCAAGACATGTCTTGCTGAATATTTGATACATCTTAAAATTTTGCAACCTGCAGTGAGATGCTGTACAGTTTTTACTATTATCTACATTGCTTACTATGTCAGAGTTCCTTAAGGATAACTCTTCCATTATGTCTTTTTTGAGTCAAGTCAATAAACATTTATTAAGCATCCAACTATATGCCAGGCATTACGGTAAGTGCTAGAGATAGAAAGAAAACCAACAAAGAAAAAAACAAAACAAAACAGTGCCTTCTTCCAAGATCACACTCAATGATGTTTCAATGTTGTTTCCACTAATGAGGGAGATAATATGTAAACATTTCTTATCCTCAAGGAGCAAACATTTTAATGGGAGAGAAAGCACATACAGAAGGTTTTAATTGCAAGTCAAATGAAAATGTCCCCTGGTCATTAGGTACAGCAGGAAAACAGATTTCATGTTTCTTCTTCTTTTATTTTTTTTAATTTTACTTTTTGCTCTTTTTGTAAGTTTTCAACTATCTTCTTCTCTCCCCCCCCCTCCTCACCCTGCACTATAGAAGACCATCATTTGACACATTATGCATACACACATACCAATATGTATATACAAATTTATGTATATATATATATGCATGTTTATATATATACATATATATACAAATGTAAAACTATAGGCATAGTTCACTTATCAAATTTTTTTCTGGAGATAGTACCTTCCTTCATACGTCCTTTGTAGTTGATTTTAGTATTTAAAATACTCAGAATAACATAGATGTTTACAATTGTTTTTTCAACAATATTTCTGCTACTCTATATAACATTCTCCTGTTCTGCTCATTTCATCTCCATTCTTTCATGTCTTTGCATATTTTCTTAAAATCAGACAGCTTATCACTTTTTACAGCAGAATTGTATTGCATATAAGCCACAGTTTATTTAATCATTCCCCAATTTATGGACATCCCCTAATTTTCCAGTTTTTTGCCATCACAAGCATTGTCATTTCCACTGATAAGTATCATTAGATATTAGATTTGTGATGGGGAGTAAGGTATAGCAATACTGGAAAGGGAAGAAAGAACCAGGTTATGAAAAATTTAAAAAGTTGAAAAAAAATTTTATATTAGATACTGGAAGTAATAGGAAGTCATTGAATACTCAATAAGTAGGGAGTAATATGGTCAGACCTGTGCTTTAAGGGGTTTACTTTGACAACTGAATGGAGGATATACAATTATAGGGACACATGAGACAAGGAGACTCACCGCCAGACTATTGTAATAATCTAAGGAATTATGGAAGTATAAAAGTATTGCCTTAATGACATGAAGGCCCAATTGACATTATGTAATATGAATTTGTAATGGATACATTCAGCATAGTTTTGTCATTTTTTTCTTCAGTTTTGTTCAGTAAGCACATGGCTAATAGTGAAGGCAATGGGTGGTGGGAATAATCTAAGACTGACGTCTGATAGGGCATAATCTTCATCAAGAAAAGAGGGCATGATATATGAATGTTATGTAATATTATTGCTCTGTAAGAAACGACCAGCAGGACGATTTCAGAGAGGCCTGGAGAGACTTGCATGAACTGATGCTGAGTGAAACGAGCAGAACCAGGAGATCATTATACACAGCAACAACAATATTACATGATGATCAATTCTGATGGACATGGCTCTCTGCAACAAAGAATTGTCTCAAACCAGTTCCAATTATTCACTGAAGAAAGCCATATACACCCAGAGAGAGGGATATGAAATATGGACCACAACATAACATTTTCAGGCTCTCTATTGAGGTTTGCTTGCATTGTGTTGCCTTTCTCTGGTTTTCTTTTTTTTTTTTTCTTGTAGATAGGATTTTTCTTGCACAACTTGTCAAGTATTTCAACATTATTAACATGTAGTGGACTTCCTGCCATCTAGGGGAGGGGAGGGGACTGGGGGTAAAATTTGTAATGGAAAGCTTTGTAAAGATCAATGCTGGGGAACTACCCATACATATGTTATACAAATAAAAAGCTTTAATTAAAAAAAGAAAAAAAAAAAGAAAAGAGGGCAGAGAATTTGAGTGATGTAGACAGTATAGAATTGAACTGACTGACCAATGGATCAAGTTGGAGCAGTATAGCCAAAACGGGGGTGATAGCCTATGAAAAAACTGAGGGTGGAGGGATTGGAAGTAAAAGGTCAAAGTGAGGAAGTAGAACAGGGTTAAAGAATTCAAAGCAGAAAGTGAGACGGAATAACATTATAAATAAATAGAGATTTCAAAATTCATGAACATGATTATTCAAGAATTTGGTGGCAGTGAACTGAAACAGAACTTCTTTTACAATCTTTTATGTTTGCATAAACAATCAAGATTCAGTCATTTTTCTATACATTTTTAAAAGCAACATATTATAGAGTTCCTGTGAATTTTATCCATGAGGGCCTTCTGTCTTCACTTTTTAGTCTCAGTCATTACATAGTCTTCATCCAAAGATAAACTATTTCTGATTACATTAGACAAACTCAATGGCTTGTATGTATTGTCAGACAATTTCTAATTGGCAAAGTGATATCTATTTGTTATAAAATATTTCAGTCATTTTTGAACATGTTTTATGTACTCTGAAAACAATTATCAAGTTGCCTTGTGGTCATAGACCCTGTGATTTATTAATATGGCATGGGTTTTTGTTTCCAAATTTGTTATTGTCTATTTTATGGTTCAAAGTACATTGATTGGCATTGAGTATGTGCCACTTGCTTTAAAAATGTTTTGTCCACTGAATTTTGATTTCACGATGTCAGTAAATCCCTTGACATATACAGAAACAGTTTTTTTCCCTCTTAATAATTATGTTCCCTATGTCTTGCCTAGAGGAAACCAAGACATTTGTAATAATTGCCTCCTTATATTATTTTAATTAGGTCTTCAGATTTATCTTAAACTATCATTGTTCACCTTCATTACTGCACAATAAGGATTTTATACTTATTGAGTCAAAAGGACATTTTTTGTTAAAGCTTTTTATTTTCAAAACATATGCATGGATAATTTTTCAACATTGACTCTTACAAAACCTTGTGTTCCAAATTTTTCTCCCTTCCCTCCACTCTCTCTCCTAGATGGCAAGTAATCTAATATATGTTAAATATGTTAAAAATATGTTAAATCAAATATATGTATACATATTTATACAATAATCTTGCTACACAAGAAAAGTCAGATTAAAAAAGGAAAAGAAATGAGAAAGAAAATAAAATGGCAAGCAAACAAACAAAAAGAGTGAGAATGTTATGTTGTGGTCCACACTCAGTTCCCAGAGTTCTCTCTCTGGGTGTAGATGGCTCTCTTCATCACAAGATTATTGGAACTGGCCTCAGTCATCTCATTGTTGGAAAGAATCCATCAGAATTGATCATCATATAATATTGCTATTGCTGTGTATAATGATCTCCTGGGTTCTGCTCATTTCATTCAGCATCAATTCATGTAAGGCTCTCCAGGCCTCTCTGAAATCATCCTCCATCTGAACTACAAAAAGGGCTGCCATAAACATTTCAAAAGGACATTTTGATATCATTGGAGAAAAATTTCATGAGATGAATCTAACATGATTTCCTGTAGAACCATGTGGTTTGCTCATGTTAATTAATAAGAAATTTTTGTTCAACTTATTTTTTAATATAGAAATGATAATGAAGGAGTTAAAGCTAAGCAGAATCCTAATAAACACAAAATACCTCCCTGAAAAAATGCAAAGCTTTAGATTATTCATGGTTAACATAGTGGCATATATTGGTAAAATTGGTTTTCTAAATGAATTAATTCTACCAAACTTAAAAAGAGATTTTGAAATCCTAGTCTAAACACAAACACCTTTTTTAAAATCATTTGTGACATCAGTATTATTCTTGTTTTCCCTTTTATTATTACATATAATTACTAGAGTTTAAATGGGCAGCTAAGTGTTATAGTTGACAGAGTTCCAGGCCTGGAGTCAGGAAGAACTGAATTCAAAAACAGTTTTAGGCACTTACTAGATATGTGACCCTGGACAAGTCATTTAGCCTTGCTTACCTCAGTTTTCTCATCTGTAAAATGAGCTGAAGAGGGAAATGGAAAACCATTTGAGTATTTTTGCTAAGAAAGATCCAATTGGGTCAAAAAGAGTTGGACATAACTGAAAATGATTGAATGACTCCCAAATCATTATCATTTAGAATTAGGAATTAAAGTTGAAGAAAAACTTATTTGGGGCCGTTTGAGAGTTAAGTTTTAGATATTGCTAGCTCAACAAGAAAGAATGCTTTGAGGAAGATCAGTATGCTATCATAGTCATTGGTCCTGCATTTAGAATTATGTTTAGAAAGGGGCAAATGGTGCTTTGCCCTAAGGATTAATATCTAAGGGATTTTATTCAGATAATAGTGTGTGTGGGCAAGGGAGATGTATTACTTCCTTAGAACCACACACTTCTCACACCTCCTTTGGCCTTCCATCAACCCCCTGAACAGTCACCCTCCCCTCTCCCCCCCAAAAAAAATCCTGTTACTCTTAAGCCCTGCCTTCTCCTCCAACTCTTTTAGAAATGAGAATCAGGCTCTCTAGGATGTTAACCACCCTTCTCCTGTCATAACTTCATTGCTGAGCAGATTGTTTCTTCAGACACAATTTCCATCCTTCTTCTTTCTCCTTACAACTATCTGCCTTCAGTGAAAGAATTCCTTGTTAGGACTCCAAGATACAATAAAACAGAAATTTGCATTATTATCTTTATATTAGGTACTTATTTTGAATCAGTCCCTTATCACTGTTAATATTTGGAGTACCATGCTTAGTGTTTTATCAGAAAATTGTTGTTCTTCCTTTTAAATGCATGGTTTAAAAAAGTCTATTGCACTTCAAAGTATAATTTTATTACATCTATGGTTTAATTTCTTTCCACTGGAACTAATTCCTTCCACTATAATTAAAATTAGAGGGAAAACATGATTCACTGAACAGAAATTTGCTTTGTAACAAATTTAGTGGTATCTCCTTAAGTGACTTATAAGGGGAAGAGCTACCAGTTGTATATTCGTTTTTCATTCACATTTTTAAATTCAGACAATGAGATGCCTAATAACATGCTCATCAAATATGAAGGACAACAATATATACTCTAGTAAAAAGAAGATGAAGCAATTTTCTGGGTCAGTGAAAACTAATTCCTTTCAAAATACCCCATTCTTCTTCATTGCTCTAGCAATGCCAGGATGGTATTTTTTTTCCTTCCTTCTCTTCAGTCATTTTCATCATTGTAAAAATGCCTCCACCCAGATTATCCCAATAGGGTTAGAACAAAAGCCCTACAGTGTGCTTGCTCTGCAGCTGTAGGAAAGGGTCATATTGATGGACTACCACACAGCTCTTTTCTAAACATTTCTGGCTAAATAGCTTCCTTGGCCTTTTTGGGAGAGACAGATTGGATGATAAGTGGACTGGGGTATTTGCCTCCCTCATTTTCATTAAACTTCCCTAAAGCTGATGTACCTAGTGATTTTTCACCCTTCCTTTAAGCTCTTAAGGATTTCAGACTCCATTTCTTTTTCTCAAACCAATAAAATGTTTTAAATGGAAACTTTGGGCTGACCCAAAAGGGAATTGTTAATGTTTTGGCTGTAATCCTGGAGATTTTCAAACAAACAGCTGTGCTGAGTTCTACATGACTGCCTTGTCAATAGCATTAAACTGGTTATGGAATGGAAACTTCATTTCATTGCTGGGTAATATCCATTATAGCCTTTCAATTAGATTTTGTCTGGGGCACCTAGATCACTCATGGATGCCTGTACTTATCTTCAGCAAACTTTTCAGTTTACATATTTGCCTCTTTCCAACAAGCAAGGGCATGATGAAGGAAGCAAGCTTCCACATCCTTAACTCTAAATCCCTATAAAAGAGGAGGGTGGATTTTTGAAAAACACACATACCTTATTTCAGTGTGAAGGAGAGAAATCAATAAGCCATTTCTTTAAGTGGCTTATGTGCATTTTTAGTGATATCTTCAAAGTCTCAGATGAGAAAGAAATAAAATACACATCCAGGGATAACATATTTTAAACTAAGCCTGTGTTGAGAGCTAATAAATTTGCATGTGGCAACTCTGAGAACTAGCCAAATAATCCCAGTGTTCCAAGGACAGTGTTTGGGCAGGAAAGTGCTGAAGCTTACCTATTTTTTTTTTAGCATCATTAGGGAGGGGCTGAAAATGAAAGGCATTTCTCATAAACAGTAGCAAAATGGTTCATGGGAAAAAGCAATGAACTTTGAGTCAAGAGATCCCAAGTTCTCACATTTATTAGCAACATGCCCATGGAAAAGTCAGTCTGTATCTCACATTTTTTATTCACTTAAATATTCAGATGGATCTGGGAATTCATTAATGTTCCCTCTGCTGATCTAGATCATCACTGCCAAACACATCTTAGATTCTCCATGTCCTCCAGTAAGTTTGATAAAGGGAGTCTACTGAAAGTGCTGGAGGCATTCTCATTTTGTCCTTATGTCATGAGGATACCAATGAGCTCTTGTCATTACTTGCCCTTGTCATATGATCAGCTCATTTTCTTTTTCTATAGTACATTTCTTCAGTGCTATCTTTTGCTCCTGTTCTTTGAAATAGCCTACTCACACTCACCATGGGCCTCTCCATTGAGATATTGTGTGTAATTCATTTTTTAGTTCTTTGGCTATTGCTATATTCCATGCCGTGCTAGCCTATAGGACCACCTTACAATAATTTTAAAAATTGCAAGGTTGTTGTAAAAAGAATACTCTGCAAAAATTTTATGCAATCAATTAACAGAATTTTGTTAAGTATCTACCATGTGCCAGGTTTTGCATTAGGTGTTAGAGACATAAAGACTAAACAAAAGTGTCTCTCCCTTCAGGGAGTTTGTCTTTTATCTGGGGAAAATATGTACATAGATAAGATATAGAATATGTATCTAAAATACAAAATATTACATAACTCATTTATTTTAGAGGCAACTTGTAGTACAATTGATAGAAGGCAGGACTGGAAGTCAAGGAAACCTGAGTTCAAATCCTGCTTCTGATATTTATTACCAATGTTATCTTTAGTAAATCAATTAATTCTTGTCTGACTCAGTCTCCTTTTCTGTAAAATAAGGATGATAATTGCACCTAATGCTCCTAGGGGTGCTGACTCCAATGATATAGTGTTTATAAAGTCCTTTGCAAATATTAAGATGTTAGGTATTATTATTATTACCATTTTTTCTATTAATTTGGAGATAGAGCTCCTAGATAATAATGACATAAAATTTACAAGACACTTTAAATATTTTATATCATTTAAATATACATTATCTCAAAACAATCTTATGGGTTAATTAACTGAAGATAAGATTTTGTGATTATCCCCATTTCATGGATGAGGAAAGGTCAGAAAAGTTAATGCGAATCTTCATGACTCCAAAAACTTCATGAACTCTACCTACTATATACTACTCTCTTTCATGTTAACTGTTTCATTGAATCAAATATACATACAGCATTTTCAAAAAATATATTTTATTGAGAGTTTTCTTTTTTTTGCATCATGAAATTTCTGCCTATATCTATCCCCCTCTTCTCTTCTCAGACAGTATTCCATATCAACAAGTTTCTTTTTTAAGCTCTGACTGGTAGTGCAGTGAAGAGAGTGCAAGTTCAAATCTAGCTCTGTGACAATAAACTCTCTTTGCCTCAATTTCTTCATCTGTAAAATGAACTGAGTCAAAAAATGGCAAATCACTCCAGTATCTTTGCCAAGAAAATCCCAGATGAGATCACAAAGAGTTAGACATGACTGCAAAGTGATTGAACAAATGAAATGTGAGAGATAGGGTAGGTAGACACAGTGGATAGAGTTCCAGGCAAGGAATCAGAAAGACTTCTATACCTGAGTTGAAATCTGGCCTCAGATATTTATTAGCTGTATAACCCTGGACAAGTCACTTAACCCTGTTTGCTCAGTTTCATCTTCTATAAAATGAGCTGGAGAAAGAAATGCAAAATTGCTGCAGTATCTCTGTCAAGAAAACCACAAATGGGGTCATGCAGAATTATACATGGCTGAAAAAATGACTGAAGAATGTAAGAGTCATTGAGTTAGGTGTTAGAAATTCAAAGAAATAGACACAATCGATAATTTCATCCAGGAGAATGACAATAATGAGACAACATACCAAAATTTGTGGGATACGGATAAAGCTATTATAAGGGGCAATTTGATATCTCTAGATGCTTACTTGCATAAAACAGAGAAAGAGAAGATCAATGAACTGGGCTTACAATTAAAAAAGTTAGAAAAAGACCAAATTAAAAACCCTCAATTAAATACCAAATTGGAAATTCTGAAAATAAAGGGGGAGATTAATAAAATTGAAAATAAGAAAACTATTGAATTAATAAATAAAACTAAGAGATGGTTTTATGAAAAAACCAACAAAATAGATAAGCTTTTACTTAATTTCATTAGAAAAAGGAAAGAGGAAAATCAAATTGTTAGTCTCAAAAATGAGAAGGGAGAATTTTCCTCCAATGAAGAGGAAATTAGAAAAATAATTAGGAGTTTCTTTGCCCAACTTTATGCCAATAAATTTGATAATGTAAATGAAATGGAAGAATATCTACAAAAATATAGATTGCCCAGATTAACAGAAGAGCATATAAATTATTTTAATAGCCCCATTTTAGAAAAAGAAATAGAATAAGCTATTAATCAACTCCCTAAGAAAAAATCTCCAGGGCCAGATGGATTTACATGTGAATTCTACGAAACATTCAAAGAACAATTAATTCCAATACTATACAAACTATTTGAAAAAATAGGGACAGAAGGTATACTACCAAATTCCTTCTGTGACACAGATATGGTGCTGATAGCTAAACCAGGTAGGGAGAAAACTGAGAAAGAAAATTATAGACCCATTTCCCTAATGAATATTGATGCAAAAATTTTAAATAAGATTTTAGCAACAAGATTACAGAAAATCATTCCCAGAAGAATACACCATGACCAAGTAGGATTTATACCAGGAATGCAGGGCTCGTTCAATATTAGGAAAACTATTAGCATAATCAATTATATTAATAACCAAATTAACAAAAACCATATGATTATCTCAATAGATGCAGAAAAAGCCTTCGATAAAATCCATTCCTACTAAAAACACTGGAGAGTATAGAAATAAATGGGCTTTTCCTTAAAATGATTAGTAGTATCTACTTAAAACCATCAGTAAGCATCATATGTAATGGAGTCAAACTAGAACCATTCCCAATAAGATCAGGAGTGAAACAAGGCTGCCCACTGTCACCATTATTATTTAATATTGTCTTAGAAATGTTAGCTTTGACAGTAAGAGAAGAAAAAGAGATTAAAGGAATTAGAGTAGGTAATGAGGAAACCAAATTATCATTCTTTGCAAAAGACATGATGGTATACTTAGAGAACCCTGGAAACTCGACTAAAAAATTACTAGAAACAATTCACAACTTTAGTAAAGTTGCAGGATACAAAATAAATCCACATAAATCATCAGCATTTTTATATATTACTAATAAAGTTCAGCAGCAAGAGATACAAAAAGAAATTCCATTCCAAATAACAGATGATAGGATAAAATATTTGGGAATCTATCTGCCAAGGAAAAGTCAGGAACTATATGAACTACACTACAAAACATTTTCCACACAAATAAAATCAGACCCAGTCAATTGGAAAAACATAAAATGCTCATGGGTAGGCTGAGTGAATATAATAAAAATGACAATACTACCCAAGCTAATTTACTTATTTAGTGCCATATCAATCAAACTCCCAGGAAATTATTTTACAGTTCTACAAAAAATAGTAGCAAAATTCATTTGGAAGAACAAAAGATCAAGAATTTCAAGAGAATTAATGAAAAAAAAAGGCTGATGATGCTGGACTTGCTGTACCAGATATAAAACTATATTATAAAGCAGTGGTCATCAAAACCATTTGGTACTGGCTAAGAAATAGAGTAGTTGATCAGTGGTATAGGATAGAATCACAGGACAAACTAGGCAATAACTATAGCAATATAGTTTTTGATAAACCCAAAGACCCCAGCTTCTGGGATAATTACTCACTATTTGACAAAAACTGCTGGGAAAATTGGAAACTAGTGTGGAAGAAATTAGGACTTGACCCACACCTAACACCACATACCAAGATAAGATCTAAATGGGTTCATGATCTGGATATAAAGAGTGATATTATAAGTAAATTAAAGGAACATAATATAGTTTACCTCTCAGACCTATGGAGATAGAATAAATTTATGTCCAAAGAAGAACTGGAACTCTTAATTGAACACCAGATACATAACTTTGACTATATTAAGTTAAAAATTTTTTGTACAAACAAAACCAATGCAGTCAAGATTAGGAGGGAAGCAATAAATTGGGAAATCATCTTTACATATAAGGGTTCTGATAAAGGTCTCATCTCTAAAATATATAGAGAATTGTCTCATATTTATAAGAATTCAAGCCATTCTCCAATCGATAAATGTTCAAAGGATACGAACAGACAATTTTCAGAGGATTAAATTAAAACTATTTGTAGTCATATGAAAAGGTTCTCCAAATCACTATTGATCAGAGAAATGTAAATTAAGACAACCCTGAGGTACCACTACACACCTGTCAGATTGGCTAAAATGACAGGAAAAGATAATGATGAATGTTGGAGGGATGTGGGAAGGCTGGGATATTGATGCATTGTTGGTGGAGCTGTGAACGGATCCAGCCATTCTGGAGAGCAATTTGGAGCGCAATTTGGAGCTATGCTCAAAAAGTTATCAAACTGTACATACCCTTTGACCCAGCAGCATTTCTATTGGGCTTATACCCCAAAGAAATCATAAAATAAGGAAAGGGCCCCACATGTGCAAGAATGTTTGTGGCAGCCCTTTTTGTAGTGGCTAGAAACTGGGAACTGAATGGATGCCCATCAATTGGAGAATGGCTGAATAAATTATGGTATATGAACACTATGGAATATTATTATTCTGTAAGAAACGACCAGCAGGACGACTTCAGAGAGGCCTGGAGAGACTTACATGAACTGATGCTGAGTGAAATGAGCAGAACCAGGAGATCATTATACACAGCAACAACAATACTATATGACAATCAGTTCTGATGGACGTGGCTCTCTTCAACAATGAAATGTTTCAAACCAGTTCCAATTGTTCAGTGAAGAAAGCCATATACACCCAGAGAGAGGGATGTGAAATGTGGACTACAACATAACATTTTCATACTCTCGATTGATGTTTGCTTACATTGTGTTTCCTTTATCTGATATTTCTTTCTTGTAGATATGATTTTTTTTGCACAACAATGATAAGTGTGGAAATATGTATACATATATTCGATTTGTCAAGCATTTTATCATAAATAACATGTAGTGGATATCCTGCCATCTAGGGGAGGGGTGGGGACTAGGGGGGGAAAATTTGTAACAGAAAGCTTTGTAAGGGTTAATGTTGAAGAATTACCCATACATATGTTTTGCAAATAAAAAAATAAAATAATAAAAAAAAAGAAATACAAAGAAAAAAACAAAATAGTCCACTTTCTCAAGGATCTTACATTTGTGGGGGACAGGGAGTGGGAGTTGAAATACAACAATAATTTCAGAAGAAACAGCATCAATGATAAAGGACATCAAGAAAAGTCTTATATAGGAAGCAGCAACTGAGCTGATACTTGATGATTATAAAAAGTTAAGTTGAGGAGGGAATGGATGTGTTCAGAGAACAGCTTGGAATAAAGGGTCTATGAGACAAACCTGGAAATACAAGTGGGAGCCAGTTGTTAAAGAGTTTGTATTTTATTCTAGGGGCAATAAAATATTTGAGTAGTTGAGTGCCAAGGTCGGATTTGTGTTTTATGAATAATTACTTGGTAATTGTATGTAGGGTGGCTTGGAGAAAGCTTAGGCCGAGAAGAAAATTGGAGCAGTCCAAGCAAGAAGTGATGAGGGCCTAGATCAGGACCATTGCCATGATGGTGAAAATAAAGGGAGAGAGAGAAAAAATTTTGTTAAAACAGGAAGGATACAATGGTATCTAGTTAGATGTCAGAGATGAAGGAGAAGAAAGATTCGAAGATGACTACAAGGTTTTAACTCTAATTGACTGAAAGAATGGTGATGCCCTCAACAGAAAAAGAAAAAAATTGAAGAACAGATAGATGTGGGTCAAAATACAGTGAATTCTATTTTAATTATATTTCATAAGATATCTAGATGGAGATGTATAGAAGGTTGTTGGCAATGCCAAAAATGAAATTCAGGAGAGAGAATAAACCTAAATATATGGAAGTAGGAGTCATATACATTGGAATGATAAATGAAATCATGGAAGATTATGAGATCATCATGAGAGTGTGCAGAAAGAAAAGGAAAGAGAGCACAGAACAAAGCCTTAAGGAATAACAAGATTTAATGGAAAGGGAGGCAGATGATAACTCCACCAAGACTCATTAAGAGCTAGAAGGAGTCTTAGAAGACTATAAACACAACAAAGCCTTCTTAAGAAAAATGAGGAATTGAGGCCAAGAATTTAATCACCCAGAACCCCATAGGCATTAGCAAATCCAATACTTTTAGCCCATGCCCTCTTAATTCAAATGCAATTCTCTTTTGTTAATAGATAGTAATAGAAAGAATAGTGTCCTTGAAGTCAAGGGAGGAGAGGATATACATGAGAAGGGGATCAAGCTAAAGAGGAGGGCAATAGAAGGAGAACTGAGAAATGGTCATTGGGTTTAATAGTTGAGGTCATTGGTAATCTTGGAGGAATAGTTTAAGTCAAATTATTGGATCAGAACCCAGATTTCAAGGATAAAAAAGTGAGTAGAAACAGGGATATATATATATATATTTATATATATGTATATATATATATATAATTTTCTTAGACTAAACTTTAAAGGGAAGTGGGGGTATGGAAAACAGCTTGAGAAGATGGTAGCATCAAAAGAAATTTTTTTAAGGATGGAAAAGAATTGAATGAGATTGTAGGCATTTAGGAAAAGTCAGTGGATAAAGAGAGATTGAAAGAGAAAAAGTTGTTTAGCAGAACACAGTTGATCAAGATAATCTCATTTAATTCATCTCTCCACCACACCAGCTGATGAAATTCCAGAAAGAAGGAAGCAAACAACAGAGACAATGATACATTAAGTCTTAAACAAAGGGCACAGAAGAATTGAGGAGATTTGTATTAATTTTCTCTTTATTTTGTTTTGTATTCAATTGAAACTAAGTGACTTGCCCAGGGTCACACACTCAGGAAGTATCCTCCTGACTCCAGGCCCAGTGCTCTATCCATTGTACCACCCAAGTTGCTTTTTGTATTTATTTTCATAACACTTTTCATATTTTCTTTCTCTCTGCTCACATTGTCTGGACTATGGAGAAAATTTTTCTTCCTATTCACTCTGCATTAATGACCTTTTAATTGGTCTCCCTTCTTCTCTCCAACCCATCCTTCACTCAGCTGTCACAGTGATTTTCTTAAAGCATAAATCTGTCACACCCCTGCCTGATAAACTCTGATGGCTCCTTATTACCTCAAGAATCAATTATACCATTTTTTTGCTTAGTATTGAAAGCCCTTAGCAGCCTAGTTCTTTCCTACTTTACTTGTTTTATTACACGTGACTTCCCTCCATGCAATCTATATTCTAGCTACTCTAGCCCACTTACTATTATTCAAATCTGACACTCCATTGCCTAATTCTGCTTTTTTTTTCAGTGACTGATCTCCATTCCTGGAAAGCTTTCTCTTTTTTACCTCCATCTTTCAGAGTCCCTGGCTTCCTTCATATCTTAGCTCAAATTCTCCTATTAGAAAACTTTGCCAGCTCCTACATTTGCTAATGCCTTTCCCTGTAAGATTGAAAATCTTGAAACTCTATGTAAATGTAAGATATCATTGTTTTATCACCATCATTATTAAGATTATTATCATGTCTCCTACAAACTTAGTTATTTATATTTTGTCTCCTCTATTTGAATGTATGTATCATCAGAGCATAATTTTTTTTTACTTTTTTTGTATTATCAGTGCCAGCTAAGTGCTCACACATAGTAAGGGCTTAATTAACTAATTGATTAAATTAATAAATTGATCAATATTAATGATCCCAAATATAAAGGTGGGGATCGAAGTGGAGTATACATTTATAAGCCAAATAATGAATTTCTTTAGAAAGGAAAGAGAATGATATAGAGGCTAGTAGTTTGTTGCTACAAGAATCTGAAGTGGTTATTACAGACAAGGAATGAAACTCAAAAGAGGAGAGATTTCAGAGTGATGGTGTTGGTAATGGTGGTGATTATACTGATGGTGGTGATGGTGAAGATGAGAGTAGTGATGATGGCAATGGTGATGATGGTGATAATAGTGATGGTAGTGATGGTGATGGTGATAGTGACAGTAGGTAGGATGTACCCACATGATCCTAGGAAGATGGGGTAGAGGCAGTGAGAGTGAAGGAGTAAGTCTATTTCTTCTAGGTCAATGTATCAAGGGGTATGAAAGAAAGATCAAGAAGTCCTGGATAGGATAGTCAGGGATACTGCATTTTCTGGAAAGAAACAATTTATTTTAGAGCAAGAAATGAGATGAGATGAAGGATAAGTGGGAGTGTGTTAGTAGTATATCACAGATTCCCAGAAATATTATAGGATATGAAGAGCTAAAGTTATGGCAAAGTATACAGGGAGAGATAGAAGTGTAGGAGATGGAAAGATCATATACTTCAGATATTGACTCTAAATCACAGGAATAAGGGAAGCAGAATATATAAGTTTGTGTACCATAGGAGGTGCAATGAACAAAATGATGAATCTTCACATCCTCCAACATCAGGAAGCCATGGTCAATGAATATGAAATCAATAAAGGATAGTGATTCCAAATTCTATGGCTGGATACGCTATACACAGGGGAATTTGGGGTGGAGATGATGGGTAAAAGCAATAGGGAATCTTATGTGGATTAGTAAATTTCCAATGTTCAAAGTCGCATTCAGAGTTAGGTCTAAAACCTTGTTATGATACTGTGGGGTACACCTATATCCTCAGTTACTAATTTCAGTGTCACAGGGCACCTTTCATAGCCTCAGACTTAGGGTAATGGATACAAGTTTCCTTTAGAACTGGCCCTCTGCTATCTTAGAGTTATGATGCATTTGAGTTCCTTCCAATCTCTGCATTTTTATTAACTCGATGAATATAAAATTGATAAATAAGTTTTTCTAGAATATAATAAAACTTCATTAAATCTCTCCTCTTCCTCACTACCAATAAGACCTCAATTAACCAAAAGCTAAGAGATTAGAGAATTCTATCATTCAAATGCTCAGATTAAAAAACAATTAAATAAAATATTGAGTAGGATGAACGACATATCTAAGAGGGGATGGCATGGTCAAAGGATATGAACAGACAATTTTCAGATGAAGAAATTGAAACTATTTCTAGTCAGATGAAAAGATGCTCCAAATCACTATTGATCAGAGAAATGCAAATTAAGATTACTCTGAGATACCACTACATACCTGCCAGATTGGCTAAAATGACAGGAAAAGATAATGACGAATGTTGGAGGGGATGTGGGAAAACTGGGACATTGATGCATTGTTAGTGGAATGGATCCAACCATTCTGGAGAGCAATTTGGAACTATGCTCAAAGAGTTATCAAACTGTGCATACCCTTTGATCTAGCAGTTTCTATTGGGCCTATATCCCAAAGAGATCTTAAAGGAGGGAAAGGGACCCACATGTGCAAAAATGTTTGTGGCAGCCCTTTTTGTAGTGGCAAGGAACTGGAAACTGAATGGATGCCCATCAATTAGAGAATGGCTGAATAAATTATGGTATATGGATGTTATGGAATATTATTGTTTTGTAAGAAATGATCAGCAAGATGATTTCAGAGATGCCTGGAGAGACTTGTATGAACTGATGCTAAGTGAAATGAGCAGAACCAGGAGATCAATACACATCAATACACAAGAAGACTATACGATGATTAATTCTGATGGACGTAGCTCTTTTCAACAATGACATGATTCAAACCAGTTCCAATTGTTCAGTGTTGAAGAGAGCCATTTATACCAGAGAGAGTCCTGTGGGAACTGACTGTGGACTACAATATAGCATGTTCACTCTTTCTGATATTGTTTGCTTGCATTTTGTTTTCTTTCTTAGATTTTTTTTCCTTCTTGATCCGAATTTTTCTTGTGCAGCAAGATAACTGTATAAATTAGCATACATATATTGGATATAACATATATTTTAACATATTTAATATGTATTGGAATACCTGCCATCTAAGGAAGGAAGTGGGAGAAAAGAGAGGAAAATTTGGAACAGAAGGTTTTGCAAGGGTCATTGTTGAAAAATTACCCATGCATATGCTTTGAAAATAAAAAGCTTTAATAAAAAAAAAGAAGGGATGGCATGGGATGGTATTTATTTGTTTTTGTATTCTAAAATTCTACCAATAAAATATTTCTCACAATTAACAATGTCATTTTGAGTATACAGTATAGAATGTCAAATCTTAGTGGCTTAAATAAGTAAAGGCAACCAGATGGACCAATGGATAGAGTGCTAAGGCCTCAAGGCAGAAAGTTTTGAAATCAAATTCAGCCTGGACAAGTCACTTAACTTCATTTTCTTTTTTTTTAATTAAGTCTTTTTTTTATTTTCAAAACATATGTATGAATAATTTTTAAGGTTCACCCTTGCAAAGCCTTGTGTTTCAAAAATTTTCCCTTTTCCCCCTCCTCTAAATGACAAGTAATTCAATATATGTTAAACATACATAATTCTTCTATATATATTTCCACAATTATCATGCTGCACAAGAAAAATCAGATCAAAAAGGAAAAAAAGTGAAAAAGAAAACAAAATGCCAGCAAACAACAAAAATAATGGTAATAATATTAACTTCATTTACTTGTGATGTAAAATGTAATACCTTATAGGATTGTTGTGAACATTAAAATGAGATGATATTTGGTGGAAAAAAAACTTCTAGCTTAGTAATTGGCAAATACTGATTCCCTTCCCCATTTTTAATTCAAATTTTCTTCTCTCACTCTGCATCATCTGTTCTCTATCTATTGAATGTAAAGCTTGCTAAGCTAATTGGAAGCCCTGTATGTGGCCCATTTAATGAAGATATCAAGCTTAATAATCATTACTAAAGACCCAAATTTTCCCATATGTTTGAGAACTACAATTAGGAAGATTCACAAGAGGTCACACACAGCTAAGCTTTAATTGAAATTTGAAGGATCTAAGGATCAATCACAGAATCTTATAATGTTGATGCTGGAATAGGAAAGGCTGAGTCCATTACTCTCATATTAAGATTAACATGAATCTAGGGTTTCAAATCCAGGGAGAGCACAAGTATGACAATAGGAAACTTAATCCTCTGAGCCTATGAATTCCTTGCTTTGCCTTCTTCATTCCCTCTTTCTTTCTCTCTCTCCCTCCTTCTCTCTCTCTTTCTCTGTCTCTCTCTTTTTCTCTGTCTCTTTCTCTATCTCTCCCTTTCTTTCTGTTGCCCTTCTCTTTCTTTCTTTTGTATTTCCTCCTTTTCTCTTCTTTTTCCCTCTCCCTCTCCCTTTATTTTTCCCTCTTTTCTGCCTCTTCTTTCTTCTTCTTCTTTTCTCTTTTTTCCTTTCCTCCCTTTCTTTCTTTCCCTTCTCCTCCTTTTCTTTCTTGTCTTTTTCCCTTTCCATGTCCCTTTACTTCTCCCTCTTCTGTCTCTGCATGCTCCTTCTTCATCCTCCTCCTTCTCCTCCTTGCACTTCCTCTTCCTTCTTTCTCCTTTCATGTCCTTTCTCTTCCTCCTCATTCTTCTTTCTCTCTGTCTTTGTCAGTCTCTACCTTTCTTTGTCTTTTTGTCTCTCTCTGTCTCTCTGTCCCTCTGTCCCTCTCTGTCTCTGTCTCTGTCTCTGACTGTCTCTCTCTCTCCCTTCCTCTGTCTGTCTCTGTCTGTCTGTCTCCCTCCTTCTCTCTGTCTCTGTCTCTCTCTGTCTGTTTGTCCGTCCGTCTGTCTGTGTGTCTATCTCTCTGTCTATCTCTCTCTCTCTCTCCCTCTCTCTCTCTCTCTCCCTCAAGTGTAACTGGGTCTCATCCTCTCCTTAGACTTCCTAAGAACTGGAATAGAGATTTCTTTCCTCTTTCTCTTTCCCCAGAAATAGTAGTGACTGTACATATATAGTAATGAAAACGTGCTTGCCTAGATGGTACTGAAACCTGTCTTCAAGTCCCTGGCTTCCTCTTCTGTTGTTTTATGTTTCTTTCCCTGAGCATGGAGGCTGAAACAACAACCCCGAGTGGCCTAAAGATGCCTGAAGATGAGCTTCATATCAGCTTCTAGGAAGAGGGGGAAAAATGACCAACAGCAGAAGGTTATTACAAGATAAAAGAAAAAAAGAAACCAAACCATGTCATGGCTTGTGAGAAGATTCACCTTATGATGTGTGCAGACGAATTAAGTGAGAAAGAAGTATCTGTTCAGCAACCTCACAAATCTTCTGGGAGTTTTTAACTCTCAGGAGAATATAAATCAGAGTAAGACATTACTAATAGTCTTGCATTTTAAGTATTTCTCAAGGCATCTCTTTCTTTCTCTTCCTCTGTCTCTCTATCTCTGTCTCTCTCTCCCTCCTTCTTTACCTCTGTCTCTCTCTATCTCTCTGTCTGTTTCTGTCTCTGTCTCTCTCTCTCTCAAAATTTCTATGTGGCAGAGGAAATAGTTGTCATGTCTGACAGCAAATTTTTGTACAGTTAGCAAGTTTTCTAGAAGTTACATCTGTTAATCCTTTTAGGAGCGCTGTGACATGAATCATACCTAAGGGATTTTGCTCAAAGTTCTACTCTGGGGTGGAAGCATAATGAGCCAGTGAGTGTGAGAAGAATTTCATCCTTTTTTGAGAGGTCAGCCACCCTCCAGGGGGAAGCTTCCTTCCAGAGCCATCTCTTTTTTTGTGGTTTGTGTAATAGCAATTTAAATGCCATAAGCATATAAGCCTGAAAAAAATCACAAGACATTTCTAACATCCTGTCATATATATTCATACAATATCTATGGGCAAGGAAAGGAGAAATTGTACTCAACCTTTGAAATAGATTCAGGGACAGGAAAGAGGCATTATAGAACAGAGGTTAGTACTATTTCCAGCCAATCAAATCTGATTCTGTCTGTTTTTATATGACCTGAAAGTTAAGAATGGTTTTTAGATTTTAAAATGAAAATGTAATTTTTTTATGATTTAACAAAAATTTGTATTTTTATTTCAAAATGTAGAAGTTATTCTTAGTTCATGAGCTATATAAAAATAGAAAGTGGACCAAATTTGGACAGGGACTATAGTTTATTGCCTGTTCTTATAGAATCATATTGGTGGAAGAATAACCTAGAAACATTCAAGTATATCCCTCATTTCCAAAAAAGAATACACCTGATTCATTCTAGAAATTGCTGGTGTCCTATACCATAGAATACCAAAAGAAAAAGTAAATACTCCTTTCAGATAGTCATGGAAAAGACTATTGAGATCCAGAAAAATGAGCACCAAATCAAGGATGTGAGTGTTATATTTACTGAATGGATGAGAAATAGCAACTTCTCATATGCATAAATTCATAGGATGTTAGAAGTGGAAGGGAATTTAGACTTTCTGTGCTTTCCATTACAGCATATTGTTTCTTCCTTTTGCTGGATAATGGTGTTCTTTAGTCTGTAACCCAGACATAGTGTAGTTTAGGAACTTGGTTCTAAGACTCTTTCTAGAAGCACAATAAAGATACAATATAAATTAGTGAATTTTCTGAAACTGGAAAACTCTGAAGGTTTGATTTCTTAGATTCTCTGGGCATTCTTTTCTTCTATTTTAAGTGAAGAAATAAAATTTTGCTAATCTAGAAGCTAGAAAGACTCTTAGAAGCCAATGTATCCCAAACCTTCATTTAAAAAATATTTTAATATAATATTATTATTTCCAATTACATGTACAGATGGTTTTCAACAGTCATTTTTGTAAGATTTTGCATTCCAAGTTTTTTTCTTTTCTTCCTTCACTTCCCCATTCTCCATGCTAACAAGCAATCTGATATAGGTTATATATGTATATTCATTTTTAACATATTTCCATATGGGTCATGTTCAGAACAAAAGAGAAAAACCACAGGAAAAGAAAAAAGAAAAAGGTGAAAATAGTATGCTTCAATACACACTCAGTCTCCATATTTTCTCTCTGGATGTGGATGACATTTTCTATCCAAAGTCTATTGGAATTGTTTTGGATTACTGAATTGCTGAGAAGAGCTAAGTCTATCATAATTGATTATCTCATGATCTTGCTATTACTGTATGCAATTAACCCCAAGGAGTTGGAAGCCCTCAGTATCAAGTCCTAACTCTACCAACTCTTAACTAGAGGCTTTGTGATAGGAAGCATCATAGGACAGTATAAAGAATATTGACTCAGAAGTCCAAGGCACCGAGTGCAGTTTTTTCTGATTGATATTCTTTTCTGATGGCAACTATCTGCATGACCTTGGACTAGCCACCCTTTGTGGGCCTTAGTTTCCAGCTCCTTATTCACCACATTTTCCACTATTATACTTCATTACATTATTTATCTCAGTTACAGAAGTTAACATATGCTCTTCTGACTTCAATATACAGGACCATGGATTTAGAACTGGATGGGACCTGATCAAAACCCCTCATTTGGCAATTGACTAAAGACATCAAGTCCAAAAGTCACAGTGGTAGTTAGTATGTAGTAATACCAGTCTTCAGACCCAATTTCGGATTCAGTATTCATCATTCTTTCCACTGAACCACACTGCTCATTATCTCTCTATTAAGTTAAAATATAAATAAGACAATATATGAAGTTTATCTTTGAGAAAGTATATCATTTAAAGAAAGCTAGGATTATATTATAAATGCAGAATTAATCTATCAAAGGAGTCCTAACAATAACTTCATCTATTTGACCTTGTTGCCTAAATTTACCTTTTCTTCAAAAATTTCTTTATTGGTAGTCATATTTAAGTTATCTTCAAATAAGTTTTATAGAAGAATATGAATTTAATTTGTATCTAACTTAGAAACAAATATAGCACTCTATGGAATGTAAATTATATATATATATATCATATTATATTTACTTATATGATATGATATATATATATATATATATATATATATATATATTTTATATATGTGTGTATATATTGCTGAGACAATTGGGGTTAAGTGATTTGCCCAGGGTCACACAGCTATGAAGTGTTAAGTGTCTGAGGCCATATTTGAACTCAGGTTCTCCTGACTTCAGGGCTGGTGCTCTATCCACTGTGTCACCTAGCTGTCCCAGAATATAAATATATTTCAAGGCAATGTTAATGGATTGTAAATTCAAATTCAGAGTATTTTAGAAGACTATTTTATTTAAATGATTTTTTCTGGGCTTAGTTAACAATACTAACATACTGGCTTTGTGATGCTGGGAGAGTAACTTAACTTCTCCTTGTTCTAGATAAAATTCTAAAACTCCAAATCACAAAGAAAGGGAAAGTCTTCATTGGTAAAATAAATTGTTTTTACCCTTGTGTTCCCTATACCAATTTTTCCTATTTTCTGTCCTAATATATATATATGCCTACCCAAGAATTGATTGTCAATGGACTATTTCTTTTCACAAGAATAATCTGATGTCTTGAATAGAGGCTTTATATTAAGAATATGACATCAACTGAATAACACAAGCCATCATAATATGATTCACTGAAGAATATAGACCTTACAGGTAATCCAATATCTAAGTAGTCCATTTTGCATAATAGTGAACACTATGTCCTTTGTTAGTGGCTTTGAGCTTTTTGAGAAATCCTTGTTTTGGTTGTTTCTAGAGTCAATATTTATAAGTAAAGTCAGCCCCTCTCCTTGCTGGTCAGAAATGTCATTCAAGATCTAAAGTTTTCATAACTTAGAATGTTCAAAAAAGAAAATAATAATTAGGAACAATAATGCAAGGTAAGTTTGTTTTAAATATTTTTAAGTTTTAATGACTTTTTTTTTATTCCACCATTACTTTCTATTATACTCTCCCTCCTAGAAATGTTATTTATTTTAAAAAATAGGTGCACAAAATTACACAATACAATAACTTTATCTGAAATACATGTCTTTGGATCTTTGGCCTACCACCTCTCTACTGCAAGAAATGAAACACATTTTGTTATTAGTCCTTTGGAACCAGATTTGGTCATTGCATCTAATTTCACTAACAGTATTTTTTACTATTGTCATTGGTTTTGTTCTTCAGGTTGTGATTTTTTTGGTCTACATCAGTTCATACATTCTTCTCATGTTTCTATGAATTCTTCATATTCATCATGTCCTACAGTATGATAATATTCCATTATATTCATATGTGTAATTTATTTAGCTATGATCCATTCAGTGCGTACCCATCCTTTTTCCAGGTTTGGTTCCAGGTTTTTTCCTTTTACAAAAAATACCACTATGAATATTTTGGTGTTTATGAGGCCTTTCTTTTTGTCATTGACATCTCTGGGATATTTACAAATCTTTTGTACAAATTATCGTGGATAGAGTGCTGGCAAAGCACTAAGGAACAGCACGAGAATTTCCAGTAAGCCTATACTTTAGAAGACACAGAAACTCATCAATATTTAGAAACTAGATTAAAATTTATTCTGAAAGTACTCTGTCAGAAGGAACTGGTCCAAGCTGGACCTTTTTGGATCTCTTTTATATCAACTGAGTTATACTTCACAAGCAGATTTAAATATATTTATTAAAATTATGAAAGTTTGCTTGTTTTCACCAAAAATGAACAACATAGTTAAGTCAACATGAATTTATTAAATACCTGCTATGTTCCTGGCAACTTTTTTTTTGGTTCTTAGCACTGTTAATAATTTTAAATGAACATTTAAAACACAAAACATAATTATACAAAATTTAAACAAAATAATACAAAAACACAGTTTGTGAGTGATAGCAGAGGACAGCCAGTGGTTTTATATGAAGATGTGCTTTAACTTTGACAAAATAGTACCACCTATATATAACAATATATAAATATAATAGTCACCTATTAAATTTAACCTGAATTTTGTTATTATCTAATTTTGTCTTCATTTGCAGAGTTTTTGTTAGTGTATACATATTATTTTATGTTGGGTTTTTTTTTCATTTTGTATCACTTTACATACCTTCTTTTAGTTCTATAAATTCTTCATGACCATTAATCCAATGGTACAATAATATTACATTATATTGCAATTTATTCAGCTGTTCTCCAATCAAGGGCACATAGTTGGTTTTCAACTTTTTTCTATTTTTTTTTACAAATTATGCTGTTATGAATTATTTTTGTAAATAAACGTTATCACCAACAACAACCACAAATTATTTCCTAATATAAGAAATGATATATGAAAAGAATATTCAATCTCCCCTTGAAGTAGCAAGTAGAACAGTGCAATGTAAAATGTGTTAGGTTTAAAGTAAGAAGAATTAAATTTAAATCTTGCTTCTGCTATTTAGTTTTAGCATGCCATTGCATCTAATTTCACTAACAGTATCTGTTAATATTGTTGTCATTGGTTTTGTTCTTCAGATTGCGGTTTTTTGGTCTACATAAGTTCATCATTCTTTTCATGTACATTTGAGAATTTGGAAACCATTACTTGAACCATTTAAGACATTTAAACCATTACATGGCTTCTATTTTCTTACCTAAAAATGAAGGAGTTGGACTAGATAACCTCTGAAGTACTTTGAGGCATTTAGGTGATGCAGTGGATAGAGCTCTGAGCCTGGAGTCAAGAAGATCTGAGTTCAGATACAGTCTTAGACACTGACTAGCTATGTGACTTTGGCAAATCATTTAAACTCTATTTGCCTGTTTCTTCAACTATAAAATGAGGATTATAACACTCCCCTCCTCTCTCAAGGTTGTTAGATGAAATAAGATAACAGCACAATCTCTGGCACAAAGTAGGTGTTTTATAAGTGCTTATTCCCTTCTTCCCCTTTCCTACCCTCTCCTTACCTTTTTTCTTAGCATCTTCCTCCCAAGATTGTTGGGAGATTAAAAACAGATAACACTGGTAAAGCAAAATGCAAAACTTAAAGGACTACATAAAAGGAGGTTATTGTTGTTATTGTTATATCCTATATCTATGACTATACCAAATTAATATGGGTAGATCCCTGTCACTTATTCTAGAGATTAGAGGCATTATTGTTTTGGTTCCAAAGTTCACAAGTTAGTATGTCAAGGATATGAAACTATTCTATTTCTATTTGGGTTTCACCATTGTCTAATATAAGAATAGCATATAGTGATTCAATACAAATGAAACAATATTACAAATGAAAATTTGTTTTGCTGCCCAAGGAATTCAATGAAAATGGCAAAGCAAACAAAACCAATAATAACTCAATTTATATAGTGATTTCTTTGCATCAGCTCAACAGGGCAGTGAAAATAATTCTGTACTGAGAGTCAAGGGTCCTAGCTCCTTGCTCCCGCTTTTTAATTTAGTAAACAAGTGGCGTTGGGCATATTGCTGAGTCTTAGTCTCTCTCACATCTGTAAAATAGATGATTTCTAAGGAAGAGGCAGCATGGAAAAGTAGAAAAAATCTTTAATTTGGAATGGGGATCTAGATTTGAATCCTGCCTCTCATATTTACTATTTTTGTGACCTTTGCCAAATCCTTTAATTTCTCTGGGTCTCAGTTTCAACATTTGTAAAATGATCTGAGGTCCTTGCCAGCACTAGAAACATGATTTTATGAGGTTCTTCAAGTTCTGACAATTTTAGATTCTAGACAGATAATAGTGTTACCATTCCCATATAATATATGTTATATTTTCTATCATTTGATCTACATTCTCCTATACCTCTTCTTTCATTTTTTACTTCAATGATCCACCATGTCTAAATCATACTCCTCCTCTATCTGACACCTCTTCCTTTTTTGATTAAAGCTTTTAATTTTCAAAACATATGCATAGATAATTTTCTACATTCACCTTTGCAAAACCTTGTGTTCCAAATTTTTCCCTTCCCTTCCCCCCACCCTCTCCACTAGATGGCAAGTAATCCAATGTATTAAACATGTGCAATTATTCTATACATATTTTCACATTTATCATGCTGCACTAGAAAAATCAGATCAAAAAGGGAAAAAACAAAAAAGAAAACAAAATGCAAACAAACAACAATAAAAAAGATGAAAATACTATGCTGTGATCCATACTCAGTTCCCACAGTCCGCTTTCTGAGTGCAGATGGCTCTCTCCATCACAAGACCATTGGAACTGGCTGAATCACCTTGCTATTGAAAAGAGCCACATCCATCAGAATTGATCATTGTATAATCTTACTGTTGCTGTGTACAATGTTCTCCTGGTTTTACTCACTTCACTTAGCACCAGTTCATGTGAGTATCTCCAGGACTCTCTGAAATTATTCTGCTGATCATTTCTTATAGAACATAATATTCCATAACATTCATATGCCATAATTTATTCAGCCATTCTCCAACTGATAGGCATCCATTCAGTTTCCAATTTCTTGCCACTACAAAAAGGACTGATATATATATAGTTTTGCACACATAGATCCTTTTCCTTTGTAGGATTTCTTTGGGATACAGGCCCAGTTGAGACTCTGCTGGGTCAAACGGTCTGCATTAACCTTTGGGCATGGTTCCAAATTGCTCTCCAGAATAGTTGAATCAGTTCACAACTCCAAAGACACTCCTTTTAAGACACATCTTGGATATCACCTCTTCCATGAAAATATCCTTAATTCTTCCATTTGTTAGCACTCTCTTTCTGATCAAATTATCTTATATTTAGTTATTTATGCTGTGTTCACTTCTACATCCCTCCATCCCAAGTACAATTTAAGGTTTTGTTTTGTTTTGTTTTTAATCAGGAACCATTTCCTTGCTATTCTCTTACACCCCCCACCCCCCCACCCCTGGTATCTAGTATATAACTGGCACCTAATAAATTCTAACTAACTTCCTTTCCCTGAGTACTGCTAAGCACTCCTACTTCTGGGATGTTGCTTTGACTTTCAAGCTAATTCGCTTGAACTTAAAACTTAGATGTACCTTGAAAATAATTAGTGTTCATTAACCAGATAATAACCATCAAAAGTCAGCAAACTGGTTAAATTGTTTCCATATTGTCACTTCTTTTTTCAAACTAATGGTTTGTTTACAGAATTATTGATTACAGCATTCATTTGGATAGCAAAAATAGGACTTATTGAACTTGGAAAATTGATCAATTTTGTGTCTGTGCTTACTATTTAATCCCTGAAGCTACTTGTTGGACCAGAGATTATTTTTTTTTTTTACTGAAACTACCCTTTGGCCAAAGAGCAGCTAATTAGTTAATGAATTAATTAGACTGCAATTTGTTATATAAATACATTACACAAAAGACTTTTTTTTATTTAAAGAGCTCTTGGCCTCCAACATCTATACAAAAATCACAAAATACATGTAATAAGGAAGGCAAGGGGAGATTCTAATATAAGAAAGAAAATTTGAACTCAGGTATTATCAATACTTGATGGAATGAGACTGAGGATTATAATATATCTCTGAATGATCTAAAAAGATCTAAAAAAACAGGCCAAGAAATGGGAGGCATATTGTATATTAGAAAATTATAGTCGTGTGAAGAAATCCAAAAACTAGGGAGGAGAAATACAATAGAAATCATTTGAATGAATGACAATAAAGACAGAAACAGAAATAATCTATAGGTTAGGTAGACAGAAAGGATAGGAGTTTGGGAAACAGATCCTAAGATTGGCAAAGAGATTTGACAAAGCAGTGATGTGAGACTTCAATTATCTGGACATCTGCTGGAGCTTTGACTCTGCTAAAAGCTAAACAGTCAACTAATTCTTGACTTGTCTGAATTATCCTTTTTCAAAAGATAGTGAAACCAACAATGGAAAATTTAACCTAATGTATGTTCCAGTAAAATGTAAACTTTTTGAGGTCAGGGGCTTTTGAATTTGTATCCCTAGTACTTAGCACAATGACTAGCACAAAAATAGGCACTTAATAAATATTTGTTGATTGGTTGATTGATTGATTCTTACCAACAAGGAGGAACTGAGTAAGATAATAGGAATCTTTGTAATAAGATTGGGGGGTAAGTTGAGGAGAAGTGACTATTGCATTCCAACTTTCAGTAGGTGATAAAGAAGGAGAGGAAAACTGGGAATAACCTGGTATGTATTCTGTATTTTAGAAAAATACATTTCATATATTTTTCATATGCTTTATTTATATAGAGACTTTAGATCAAAGATAAGTAGGATTCATGGCTTAAGATACTTCAAGGGAAGTGGAATGGAAAGCTCTTAAGAATGAACTTCTGAAGACACAAAGAAAATAATTCTGATGTGGAAGAAAAATAGAAGTTCTCTGAAGAGACCAATGTGTCTTCACAGGAAAATCATCAACCAATCAAAATCATGTGTAGAGCATGGACTAGATATATGTTCAAACCACTTACATATTAAATAGAAAAATATAGAAAAAGAAAACTAGGAAATGTAGGCTAAGTGTGGAGCATAGCATACTCATTTAAAAATAGTACAAGGAAAGGTAAAAGTTTTTTAGGAGAATTATGGGAAAGAGATTGATATATTAACCAAAAAAATAGCAAAAAAGCTATAAGGTTCTTGTTTAAGGTAGATTAAATGATAGCAATTAAAAAAGAAAGACCTGCTCAACTCTGGTAACCTATTAATACATTGGTATCTGTATAATCTGTACTTTGCCTTCTGTTAAATGTGAAGGAGTTCTCCATGATTGATATAAAAAGGAAGCTGGTCATTGACAGATTGAAAACTGGCTATATCTTCAGTAGCCTTTTAAAAAGCTAAGCTTTCCAGACTTGGACTTATTTATCCTTGTGCCTCTGAGAGTTCAGTAGGAGAGGAGAGGATTTCTCTCTCCTCTACCCTCCCCCATCAGTCATGGCGTCTTTTAATAGAGCTATTTGCTCGATAGGAGGCACTTCAGTGAGCAATGAGCTCATTGAACAATGAGCAAGGAGAGAGAAAGATAGATTAAAAGGTGTAGGGGCAGGAAGCAGCTGCAAGGAAATAGTAAATAGAGGCAGCTTTGAATTCAAGGAATGAAAGCCCTGCAAATTGAGTCAAGCTATGGAATCAAGCTTAGGAGAAGACCATAGGAGGCCAGGTGAGAGCTATAAAGATGCTGTACCTCAGGGGTTAGAGAAAGAATTATATCTCTCTATATTAATAACCAATTGGTATTGGAAAGATGGATTTTTCCTTCTTACTTTAGCATTCTCTACTGAAAAATAGAGCTGATGATAAAACTGGATTCAATATTCTCCTCAGTTTTGTCCAGATCCTACCCAACTGGGAAGTTCAGTCCCTGAATGGGTTGGGTTAGGAGGTAGATCCTTTGTCTAGATTTTCCCAGATGATTGCTACTTTTCAAGAATGCCTACTCTTCCAACAGTATTTAGGCATCAAGAAGCTTAGAGAAGCATCAAGGTCTATAAGGTAGTCAAATGTCTTTTTTGAATTATTTTCTAGCCATAATTAACAAAATGATTAACTACCCAGAAATTATGCCTCTCAAACTTTTTATGTATCACAAAGGGAACAATGTGAGAATACCATGAGAACAGAAGAGGCAGTAAGGTTCTGCAAAACCAGGTATATGCAGTGCCATAGCCACATCCATTTCTTGCAACAGGACTAACAAATATACTATAAATATGTGTCCACTTTTCTCACTAATGCTATGTGTTTTGTGGGAGAATTTCACTGTCAATATATGGTATTGCTTGTTGTAGCTAATGTTTTTCCTATGCTATATTAGTAAATGCCTTTGTTTTGAATTAATTTTGTCTACTGGATGATTATTCAAGATAAGTATGCCAGTGGTAACCTTTGAACTATAGCATTTGAAGTATGTACCCTCAGAATACCTTTGAACCTGAAATTGTAATTGGACTTGGAGCCCCCACCTCAATTTTGTGGGTACCAAGTTGAGGATTTGGCTTCCTAAGAATGCTGCAGTCATAATAGCAATACAAAATAGTATAGCAAGCAACACACCTTTACGAATTAACCATGTCCGAAAACATATACCTTATTCTGTACTTGTAGTATATTAACTACCTGCCAAGGAAATAATAATATCCAATATTTACATGGTACTTAACATGTGCCAAGCACTGTGCTAAGGATTTTACAAGATAACAAATTTCTTAAGGAAGTCCTGAAGGTAAGTAAACAATAGCCATCAAAATCTGTATATGGTGAGTGAGTTATTAAACTTTTTTTTATTTTCAAAACATAAATAATTTTCAACATTCACCCTTGTGAAACCTTGTATTCCAAAATGTTTCCATCCCTTCCCCTAATTCCCTCCCCTAGACAGCAAGTAATCAAATATATGTTAAACATGTGCAATTCTTCTATACATATGTCCACAAATATCATGCTGCACAAGAAAAATCAGATCAAGGAGAAAATAAGAAAAAAAATGCAAGGAAACAACAACAAAACGAATGAAGATATTATGTTGTGATCCACACTCAGTTCCTACAATCCTCTCTCTCTGAGTGAAGATGGTTCTCTTCATCAAAAGACTATTGGAATTGGCCATAATCATCTTAAAGAGAGCCACATTATGGTGAAAAAATTTAATTAAGGAATTTTAGAGAACAAGGAGTTGTTCAGTAATTGTGGCATAATGAGAGTTTGGGAAAAGCAATGGTGAACAAGAAATATTCTGAATCTGCCTCCCAACACATGCCCTGTCCCCAGTCTAGGATCAGTAGGAAAAGATGTATGCTAGAAGGTACAACTAATGCTAGAGATAATAGTTAGGGATGGAGAATCATCTGGAGCAAAGTTGGATTCTGTAACAGCAAGTAAATAGAGGGAGTATGAGAGGAAGGGGTCCAGAACAAAAGGAAGTTTATTCATTATGGAAAATAAATTCCAGGAAGAGAGTAGAAAGTATGGGCTGTTACAATGAGACAGTTGGATAATGCTGAAGAGGATGGCTGTGAGAGAATTGGAGGTGTATTGAAAATATTTTCTTCCTAGGTAATTGAAAAAGAAGTAATAAAGAGATAAAGAAAATAATATTTGATGGGAATTTGCTAAACATAGAAATAGAAGTGAATAGTAGGTAAGTAGGGATGTTTACAGTCACCATAGTGACTCAGGATCTGGGCAACTTTGTTACTGATGAACCAGTACTGTTGCAAGAAAGATCAGGGGTAATGAATTCAGAGAGTGTTGTATACTGGTTTTAAGGCATATAGACTTTGTTCCCTATTTTCCTAACTAGGGGCAGAGCTGGGGTGCTATAGTTCTTATGCAATAATTCTAAATCTGTAGCTAGATCTGCTATATTTATGACACCTGCTTGATCAAAGAGAAGTCTATTGTAATCTAACCTGAAAACTAAAATATACAAAGATATCCAAGGGCTCTTGATACAAAAATACTTGAAAGTAACCTCTGTACATATCTCACTGCAGAATGAGAATGATATTTCATTCAGACATTAATAACATTCTTCCTCATTTGCTCCTCATAGCAGAAATGGCCTCCTTTTCCTTTTAGTCAGCTGTATTGTCCCAAATATCTTTTTTCTTCTTTCCCAGTTCCCAGGATTTTGTACTCTGAGACAAGTGGTTTTGTTACCTTCCCAGTCTGATTTCATTAAAACCTGCTTGTTTCTCATCTCTGATATGAATTTGTACACATGTGTACACATTGTATATATACAATTGTATGTTTTGAACTACTTCCAATCTTTCTTCCCTATGTTCTTACTCTTTATTGAATGCCCTTTATCTGTGAAGTTGCTTTCCAGGAAATATTCTTTAATTTTTTTTTCTTCTCCCTTCTTCTGTTCTCTTAGATTATATACATACATATTGTATACATATACAAAACTATCCATTTTATTACTGTTATAGAATTTGCTCAAGAAGATTTATTTTTCCCAGCTTCAAACTTGCCTTCACAGATATTTAATATCCCATCAGAATGCAAGTTTTGACACCAGAAAACTAAAAGAATAAATATACTTCATATAAGAAAATTTTCCAGAAGTATTAGAAATACAGTATAAAGAATAGCTCAATAGAATCCACAAATTGCCAACAGAGAGAAATCCTAGGTTCAACTAACTGAATCAAACTTCAGAATTTTAACCATAAAAAGTTACCTAAAAAGAGGCCCTTCACAAAACAATGAAAAATAGTTTGAATTAAGGAAGACTATTCCTCATCCATGAGATATGAATGGAAATGCTGGAATATGAAACAATATTCTGAAAAGGAGGCTATAATAAGTACTTATATTAATTACATCTTGCCTCAAATTAACATATTTTGTAAAGCTAAGGCTAACTATTAAAAACAGTTTAATTTTCAGCAAAAGAAAAGAATTTGAATGCTTTCTACTGAATAAGGTTTTTTTTTTCATTCTTTGTGAAACTGCATAGTGCCTGGCACTAGTAGTTGCTTAACAAATGCTTATTGATTGCTTGATTAAAGAAGCTATAGTTTAGCATCAAACAAAAGAGATTTAAACAAGGAAAACACATCCATATTGCATTTGGGGGAGGTAAAACAGATAATTCAATGTGTAAATTCATCAAACAAAAGAAACTTAAGCTAAATAAAAAAAAAATCTATAAAGCCTTTGAAGACCTGCAGATATATTAGTGTTTAAAAGCTTTAAGGACTGATAAGTTTATGTTTTAAAGCTCTCTTACCTGTCTAAAGATAATTGAAAAGAAAAAAGAGAAAATTTATGAACAACGTTGAAAAAAGCATATGAAACAAAAATATCTAATAGGGCAGAAAAAGGGAAAAGAGAAGAAAAATTAATGAATATTTCTTGGAAATGATGAAGGGCATTCAACAAAGAGTAAGAAGATAGGAAAGAAAAATGGGGAATAATTCAAAACATACATATATGTTATAAACAAAGGGACAAGGCTAGACAATTTCTTTTCAGGAATTTCTGTTTACCTAAGGATCATTAAAAGAATAAAGTGAGGACATTCAAGGAAGACCATTAAGTGAAAATAAGAATGATTCTGGAGATTAGAAAAAGTGAAGATGGAAGGGAAATTAAAAAGTTCATCGATATGGAGAAGGAAAAAAATATGAAGATCATCTAATAAAACCTCCTCTTTGTTCACATAGAATTTCTGGGGTCCAGAAGTATGGAATGAAAAGGATATGCAAATGACAAACAACATGCAAGTGGTAAATGCCAGAGCCCATGTTTTGCCCATCTCCTCTGTCTCTATAGCTAGTGTTCTCTTTACTACATCAAGCTAAGTTCCTTTGCAAATTATGTCTAGAAATAAGATTGCTTAAAGGTTACATGTGGGAAGAATCTGATTTCATTAACCAGAGAATTCTTTGTCATTCCTGACTGGCAGCTGGGAAGAAAAGCAGAAAAACTGTTGGAATTGGATTCAAGATCTGATTCCTACCTCTAATACTTACTAGTTGAGTGACCCTGGATAAATTATATAACCTCTCTGAACCCAGTTTCTTTATTTGCAAAATCTGGATAATAATAGCACCTAATGATGAGGTCCTGGGTAATTAGTTAGGATTGGCAGAGAAAGTATGAAGTACTGGTAAGATTACTCCCTAAGGCAAACAGGGAAGGACACTGATGGGAATCAGCTCAACCTTACAGTCCCAACCCATTACAGTAGAGGTCTTAGATAACATCACTTTCCTGTTTCCAATCAGAAAGCCAAGTTATGTGTCAAACCCCAAAGTTAAATTTCTCCTATAAATCTGTCTTCTATAAACTATCTATGCCCTCTTTGATGAATCCCTTTTCATTTAGCCCACCAAGGTATTCTGCCTTGTGATATCTTTCCTCCCACCCATTCCTTTACCTTGTGGTATCTTTCTCCTTGCTATAGCTAACTTTTTTTTAGGGTGATAAACTCCATTATGGATTTAGTCTGCCAATCAATAGCATATTCCCCCTTCATGGTGCATTCCATTTCTCCTAGTTAATAGTGAGTTTTACTGAGGAACTTGTCTTTTCCATTGTTAATTGTTAAAACATTTTTCCTTGCTAACTATATGCTTCCCAAATCTATTTTATATTTACCAATCCTGGGGCCTATTTAACCTCTTCATTTTGTCTGTAACTTCTATTCTCGTAAATAAATGTACCTTTTGGCAAAGAGAAAACCTTTGTGAGTTCTTCACATGTGAATTGATACCAAACTCCATCATTTGGTGCTGAATCACACCATTGTTGCAAATTGCTCTCTTCAGTCTCATAATCCGATGTGTCTACATCAATCTCATCACCTACCTCACAAGCCTCTTATAGTCTCAATTGAGGTGTATATGCAGAATATTTTGTAAATCTTAAAACTCTGCACAAATTCTGGCAATCATCAGTATCCTCATCCTCATCCTCATCCTCATCTTAATAGATAAGACCTTGAAAGTTGTCTTAGGCACCATAAAGATTGAGTGATTTGCCAAGGCTCAATAACTAGCAAATAAGATGCAGAGTTTAAACTTTGTCTTCCTGACTTTAAACCTAGCACTCAATGCACTATGGCAACTGCATTTTGAAATTTTTTCCTGAGGACTTAATGATGTAATCTCTTCCCCAGAAAAATGACCTCTGTTCTTTCCCAGAAACCATGTTGTAATTTTAATAATTTGATTATTGATGTTATAACTCAAACATTCAATTGAAAAGATACACATATGCATTAACACTGACAAATGGATTTTTTAATATATTTTAAAATTGATAGAGTTCAAAATCAAATGTTCTCAGAATGGAAAAAGATCTCACTAAACTAAACCCTAAAAACAGTGTAAAAATGATGGATACTGATGCCGAAGAATAAAAAGTTCAAGTGGTCGTGGCTAGAGTGTGCCATTTAATTACTGGAGGATCTCAGCAGAGCTGAATGAATTCTATCATATCTTTACATGCCTTTCCTTTTTCAGAGCAGTGTCCAATACATCCTGACCCCTTTGTTTGTTTGTCTTTTCTTATCCTGTGTGTGTGTGTGTGTGTGTGTGTGTGAGAGAGAGAGAGAGAGAGAGAGCAGGATACTCTTTTCCAATCAGTAGAGAGTCTTTAGAAAGGATGTAGGAAATAAGAAATAAACATTTTAAAATTCTTTCATTTTTTATTTCAATAAAGGAATTTGATTTCCCTTTCTCTTATATTACCTTCCCTCTTTTCTCTCCAGTTATTAAAAACTCTTCCCTTCCTTTAAGGACCACTTCAAACCCCACCTCCTCCTTTAAAGCTTTACTGATTGCCATGACCCTCATTCCATTGGATTTCTCCCTTTTAAAAAATATTTTTTATTGATTTTTTAATATTATATATATTTCACAACATATTCTTTTCCCATCTTTCCCAGAGAACCATTTCTTATAATAAAAATCATAAAGGAATTTCTAGGATTTTTTTTAGTTTTTGGTTTGTTTTTATTATTGCCCCTTCCATAATTTTTACATGGTGCTTGGTGTCAATGCCTTTCTATTATATTTTTAGTCTTGAATTGTTAGTTAACTGTTAATGAATTTTATCTCTCCAGTTAATAAATAAACCTTTATCATACAATTATTATGTGCCAGGCTTTGGGCATTTAAATATAAAAAAAATTAAGGAATCCATATTCACAAGGAGCTTATAACATTCTAATAGAAGAGGCAGGCGAGAACTAACTATAAGAGGATATACAGAATAATTATAAAGAAAGTAATTACAAGGTAATCTTATGTATAAATTTCAACTATTACAAGCCTATGTGGAAGACCTATGTGATATATCATTCAACTCTGCATCCCATATGAGGCAAGCCTTAGTACCTTGTATATAGTAGATGGCTGATCAATATTTCAGGTCAAATAGATATCTCAGTAGATAGAGTACTGGGCCTAGAATCAGAAAGTCCTGAGTTCAAATCCTACCTTAGATATTTACATGCTCCTTGGTATGTCATTTAACCTGTTTGTCTCAATTTCCTTTTCTGTAAAATAGTACATGCCCCCTAGAATTGTTATGAAGATCAAGTAAGATGATAATTGTAAAGTGCTTGGCATACTGCCCGGCACATAAAATAAGTGCTGTATAAATATAAATTGTTACTAACCTTTATGAGAATGTCAGAAAGAATAAATTTGGATGCAAAGCACCTTTGAAAGGTGCTCCTATGTTCTACTAGTGCCAGTTCACAGTGGGAGAACCGTAATGGAAATAAAAACATTATCAATCAAATCATAAACAAAAAATAGAATCCAGAGAATTTCCTCCATGAAGTCCTCTGTTATTGCTTCATTTCAGTATTCAAGTAGCCTTGTGCTCACTAAGGCTTTGTTAATGATGTTCAAGCTGTGAGAGATCCTATAGAGCTAAAAAAGGTTCCTGACTCATAAGAAAGTCTTGAACATAATAGATTTTAAATAAACGTTTGTTGACTATTGAATGAATGAATGAGTGAATGAAAATCTGATCAAGTATGCCTGAGTAAGAATAGAAAGTATGCCTTAGAAATAGCTTGGGTAACTTCAGAAGACTTCATTACCAGAGAGTTGGTCAAAATATGATGAATTTTTCTGGCCTCAGCCAAGAGTTAGAATGTTGTAGTGCAAAGAGGCTGCTTCCCAGAAAATGTATATGGTCTGTTGCCAGGACTGTCTCTGAAGTTTTCCAGAAGAGTCAGTCAAACAGGTCAGATTTTTGCCTTTACTCCCAATAGCCTTCAAGTCACCTCCAAATCTTAAAGGATCTCTTTCAATAAAGTGAATCCTTTTGATTATATCAAAATCACACCAGATTCCCTGACCTTTTCTGATATGGAACATGCGTTCATCAAAAGGCTTCAAAATTATTATATAGATGATTTAACACAAAGTCCAAACTTTAAAAAAAAGATTCTCTCTCTCTCTCTCTCTCTCTCTCTCTCTCTCTCTCTCTCTCTCTCTCTCT
>JAJPUD010002821.1:111427-125375 GCA_023553655.1 Myrmecobius fasciatus | reverse complement strand
CCCACATGTGCAAGAATGTTTGTGGCAGCCCTTTTTGTAGTGGCTAGAAACTGGAAATTGAATAGATGCCCTTCAATTGGAGAATGGCTTAATAAATTATGGTATATTATTGTTCTGTAAGAAATGACCAGCAAGATGATTTCAGAGAGGCTTGGAGAGACTTACATGAACTGATGCTGAGTGAAACGAGCAGAACCAGGAGATCATTATACATGGCAACAACAGTACTATATGACGATCAATTCTGATGGACATGGCTCTCTTCAACAATGAAATGTTTCAAACCACCTCCAATTGTTCACTGAAGAAAGCCATATACACCCAGAGAGAGGGATGTGAAATGTGGACCACAACATAACATTCTCATACTCCTTGATTGATGTTTGCTTACATTGTGTTTCCTTTATCTGATATATTTTTATCTAGATAAGATTTTTCTTGCACAACAATGATAAGTTTGGAAATATGTATACATATATTCGGTTTGCCAATATTTTAACATAGTTAACATGTAGTGGATATCCTGCCATCTAGGGGAGGAGTGGGGAGTTGGGGGGAAAAATTTGTAACAGAAAGCTATGTAAGGGTTATTGTTGAAGAATTACCCACACATATGTTATGCAAATAAAATAAAAAATGAAAAAATAAAAAAGTGGAAAAAAATTTAATAAATAAATAAATAAATAAATGTTTCTTGACTAATTGACTGATTTACTGAGAGGCTCATTTGGGGATTACTGATTTTTATTAGCTATGATAAGTACTTCCTAGAATCTTAGGTAGATGATACCTTAGAGATCAAAGAGAATTATGTTTTGACATATTTATTTGGGGTAATAAGAATGGATGGATCTACTAGGGAATTTAAGGAGATCCAAGACTCTCAATAAAGCTTAATTCTTTTTAACTTCAGATGCCATAGTTTCTTCATACTAAAATCTCATTTGAATCAAGATCTGTTATAGCTGACCAATTTAGAAACAAGATTAGAATCACACACTCAGAGGAATATAGGAGAATGGGAGTAAAAAGCATAACTGGTCAAAGCCTTGAGATAGCTTTTAGCATACTGCCTAACATACAGAAGATATTTAGGAAATATTGATTGATTAGTTGATTGAAGGAAAACATATTTGAAGCTGAAATTATTGAGTTCCATGAGCTTTTTGAAAAAAATATTTTGATAACTGTATTTCAATATAATCAGTTTCTTTTGTATCCTATGTATTTCATGCTATTAAAAAATATATTTAAGAAGTCCAGTCCACAGGTTTTACCATATTGCCAAAAGGGTCCATAAAACAAAACAAAACAAAACAAAAAAACTAAGAATCCTTGTTTTAAAAGGGACACTGCATATTTAAACTATCAAAAAAATCATATAAATCATGAAATTGAATGACTAGAAGCAATACTCTTAGGCAGCTAGGTGGATGCAGTAGATAGAGTAATGAGCCTATAGTCAAGAAGACCTGATTCAAATCCAGGATCTGACATCATTATCATCATCATCATCATCATTATAATTAATATTTATATAATATTTACCATATATCTGTCATTTTTTATAGTTATTATCACATTTAAGCCTCAAAACAACCCTGGGAGGTATATGCTATTATTATCCTCATTTTGCAAATTGAAGAAGCTGAAGTTGAGCGAGTTTAAATGTCTTGCCCACAGTCACATAGGTGGTAAATATTTGAGACCAGATTTGAACTCCTATCTTCCTGCTCCAAGATTAGTATTCTATCTCCTGAAACACCTAACTGACCCTGGAAAAGACAATTACCATCCTTCAGTCCCAATTTCTTGTATGTAAAATGGAGATAGTAATATCACTTACCTCATAGAATTGTTGAGAGAATCAAGTGAGATAATATTTGTAAAAGAGCTTTTTGCAAAATGTAAAGCCCTATATAAATTTAGTTAGCTCCTTCAAAAGAAATAATTTAAGTGGACCTGAATCTGACAATATTAAGTAGACTAAAGGAAAGGTTATGAAAACACTTTTTAGGCACACTAAAGGAAAATAAAGTGTTAGGACTACTCAGTCACAGAAATTTCCATGCCCCAAAACAGAGGATGGTGTTTACTACTACCTACATAAAAGCAAAGAATATTGAGTTGGGGACAAGAGGTCCTGGGCATAGGCAGGTTACAGAATGGGAAAAGGATGGGGAGTATAAATTGATATATGACATTTCCCTGGGAAACTATGAAGTTGAGATGTGTTTTCCCTTGGTGGTTTGGTTACATACGAGATGGCAAATAAAGATGTGCCAGATGACATTCAAGTTGCTCTTTGTACCCAGTCTTCAAAGCTACAGAAGTGGATGATATTCTCTGGAGATGCAACGAAGCTAACAAATGGAGGGAAGAGATACTGTACTTTGAGAAGAAACTGTACTCTTTCAAAGGAGTCAAGACATTATATTTTTTACCACAGCACTAAATTGAGATAGTTGGAAAGAAGATAAAGTGTGCCTTGCTTGTTTCTCAGATAAATATGCATACAAAAGAAATAGTCTAATTCCATACACTGAAAAGGAGATTTATAGGATAATTGCAGGAATTTCTTGGAATAAGACAATATCAAAAGGTTATTTGAATAAGCATATGGATGTGTTGATGTGATTCCGGGAAAGTGAGGGAAATCTTCCATACAGAAAAGACAGTAGAATACAAAATTAAAGGGAAAAAAGAAATAAAATCTAGGCTTAACCAAAATAACTATATATATATATTTTTAAAAATTACAAAATGCATAAAAAAGGGTTTTAGAGGTCTATTGAATTTGGAAGCATCCATATATTTAGTCTTTTTTTTTTTTTTTGCTTTTTTGCTGAGGCAATTGGGGTTAAGTGACTTGCCCAAGGTCACACAGCTAGGGAATGTTAAGTTTCTGAGACCAGATTTGAACTCAGGTCCTCCTGATTTCAGGACTGATGCTCTATCCCCTGTGCCACCTAGCAGCCCCCATATACTTAGTCTTGCATATAAACATTTGGTTAATTTTTATTTCATCAGATGGGTAATGTCACCAAATATGGTTTGCAGGATAGCATATGCACCACTTCTACATGGTGAATGCTAACCCTCTTGTCAAAATCATAATACTAATGCTAGCAACAACAAGACAAGAAAAAGAAATTAAATGCATAAAGATAAAAAAGAGACAAAACTATTTTTATTTACTGATAACATGAAAGAAATTCGAGAATCAGCAAGAAAATTTTATAGAGACAATAGTTTCCTTAAATAGTAGAATATGAAAAAAATCAACAGCATTTCTGCATAACAATAACAAAATCAAGGAGGCAATAATCATTGTTAGGATTTGTAAAATCATTGAAAGTTTGTAAAGCATTTCATATTCATGCCTTATATGATCCTCATAACAAGCTTATGATATGAGTTATTGTTATCCTCATTTTCTCTTGAGATTAAATGATTTTCCCAGTCACAGAGCTGTTAAATATCTGAAGCAAAGTTCAAACATATCTCCTCACACCATATCAAACATTCTACCGACTGTACCACCAAGTTGCCCTAGAATAGAAAGGGAAGTCTCATCCAAAATAACTACAAAATAAATGAAACATATGGGAGTCAATTTCCTGAGACACAGGTAAAATACACTTCAGATTTATCTTCTCTTCAAATATTTAAGTTTCTTCCCTTGGGGAAGAAATGTAATGGGCTGACTTGAGACATGTATTAGATACAATAATAATACTATACTTAAAGAAATAAACGGGGAAAAAAGAAAGAAAGAAACAATGACTTGAAATAACTAGAGGAATATTTATTAAATACTCATAGTTGGTGCATCCCAATATGACAAAATGTCAATACCAAATTAATTTACAGATTTAATGCTATATTTACCAAACTACAAAAGGGTACTTTACTGAGATAGAGGAAACAATAACACAGTTCATTTGAGACCTTAAGTCTCTTCCCACTCCAATCTGTATTCCACACAGCTGTAAAACTGATCTTTCTGAAGTATAGGTCTGATCATGTCATACCCTACTCAATAAATTGTAGAGGCTCCCTGTTATCTAAGACCAAAATGAAAAAAAGCCTCTTTTAAATCCTTTATAACCTAGCTCCTTCTTGCTTTCCAGGGCGCTTATGCTTTTCACCTCTCCACATCTTCTATTCTCCAATAATACTAGCTTCCTTGTTAATCCTCACACAATATATTCTATTCTTAGACTCCAAGGGTTTTGCTTATGCATAAACTGTTCCTTAAGCATTGAAATCTTTCCCTCTTAATCTTTGCTTCTTTTCACTTGTTTTCCTTAGCATCAGCTAAAGTTAGACCATCTACAAGAAGTCTTTCCCAGGTATCTTTAATATCAATGCCTTCTTTCTGAAACTACCCCTAATTTATCTGGCATATATCTCTTTTGTACATGGCAACATTCTTATTGCTCCCCTACTTCCATTGTGCTATTGGCTTCTTGGGAGTAGACTGTTTTTATTTGTTTTGTTTATTTTGTTTGGGGGTGGGTTTTTTTTCCTTTTCCTTATATCCATAGAAAATATTTAATAAATGTTTTAGGCAGAATGAACAAATGAATTAAAGAAAGGGAAAATAACATTTTAAGAACTCCAATTATACTATATATGACAAGGGGTCTTCAGTGTATCAAAGACTGTATTCCCATGTCAAATGGAGTCCTTGTTGGGTGACTAAAAAGGAGGCAGAATAGACATTTCTACTCTCTTCTCTCCTCACTACACTCTTAAGAGATTTTAATCTCTACCAAGAAGAACAGTAAATTTGGGCATGAAGCTACTCTGCTCATTTCAGAGAGAAGGAGTACAAAGCTAGAATTATAACTATTTGTTCTTTTAAATAATATTAGTCTGGGAGAAATGATAAAGTTCAAGCTAACTTCTTAACGTTTTTCTTATTACTGGGGGTAAGGAAGACCTTGAGCTCTATATCCAAGGGTAGCGTCCTTTCCCTACTAAATAAAATTATATAATGAACATACAAGAAACTCATTTATCCAAATTGTAGTAAAAGAGAAATTGGAGAAGGTATACATAAGAGAATATGTTCCAGACAGTGCAGAGTGAAAGAACTCTCCCTTTGGGAGTAATGTAACTCAGCTCAACCAAGAGAGAGAGTTCTAGATCTCACCCAAGAGTAGTTCACATCTCTAGTGTAGCAAGCTGAGAAGGATATGGTGGAGACTGCCAGGTCTTCTCACAGTCTTTTCCTTCAGTAACCTGAAGTAGGATTGGCCTCTTTCATTTTCCTTCTCAGGGCCAAACGTCAGAAGCATGGGGAGGGATTCAGTGCTTGAAGAAACTCTGAATACTAAAGAAGTTGGAAGTGAAGCTGCTTTCACCAACTCCATTCTACCCCTCACACTCAGCAGGGCATTCATCTCTACCAATAAGGAAAGAATTTCTTACCAGTGAGTTTTGGAACAGGGCTTACATATAAAATGATAATCATCAAAAACTCTTTGTACTGGTTAATAAACAAAAAATGTAGATCAATAAAATGATCTGAATAAGAAAAGCCAAAAAAAAAGAAATTAATTTAATGCCTTCAGATAAATCTGAAAATAGAAATTGCCTGGGGAAGAACTCCTTATTTAATACCTAGTGACAAGAATTGCTGGAAAAATTCAAACAGTTCCAGAGAAATTACGTTTAGACCAATATCTGATATATACTATAATAAACACAAATGAATGCATTGAAAAAAAACTGAAAAGAAGATGTCACTCACCTTTTAAAACTAATGTTGGAGACAAATCTTTAGCCTAAAATGGATAAAAATGAAAATAAGATTGAAAAAAGAATTTTGTTACATAAAATTGTAAAGCTTCTGAATGGATATATTTAATGCTGATAAGCAGAGATTTTTTTAGAAAAATAAATTTTGCATACACTATATAATATCTGAGTTATATGGGAGACCAATGCAAGTATATAAAAACAAAAGCCAATACCCCAAAAGATTTGAGTATACAGGTTTCAAAAGAAATATTTAAAAACTATTAACAATAATATGAAACAATATTTCATGTAAGTAATAAGAGAACAACTCTGAGGTTTTATTTATACCCAGAAAATAAGCTGTTGTGCCACAGTTCCATGTCTCAGTTTCCCTCAATTGCTCTGTTTCAGTTTCCCTTAATTGTTCTGCCTCAGTAGCAAACACCACCCCCTACTTCCTGACCATCAGAAATAATTGGGCTAAAATCCCAAAAGAGTCATAAAACCTCCAGATGGTTCATCTTGACATACCTTTTATCTTTTGGCTTCATACTTACTCTTCGAGTTCCTTTTCCAAACTTAGCATTCTTCCTTTTTTATTCCTACCTGTCAGAATTGAATTGATAGTCCTTCCTGGAACTCCAATGCCCCTCCCCCTCCCCCAGTACTCAACCCCTCCTTCTGCTCCTTCTGCCTCGTGAACTCTTTGTTCCCAGAGCCTATAAGAATCCTATGACCAAACTTATTATTGGCTGGATATTGATATCCAGTTGGCTGGCAATGACTGCCAGTCTAACTCTCTGGGCTGGACCTACTTGAGATCCAGTCAGCTGGCATGTTTGCCAGTCTCAATGGACTGTGTACTTTGAGACAAGCGTCCCAGGAGTCCCAATTCATAGCTATGGATTCTGAACTCTCAATTAACATCAATAAAATGTTGACTAATCTCCAATGTGTGATACTGCCTCAGTTTCTCTCTGAGCATTACAAAGCAAAAAATGATGAAAGATGGAAATAATCAATGCTGCAGTATTCATCTAAAGACAGGTACATTAATGCAGTTTTGATGGAATTGTAAATTGGTCTTATCATTCTGGAAAACAATTTTGAATTATGCTAAGAAAAGCCTAATATGCTCACATTTTTGGACCCAAGGATCCTGGTCCCAGTCATTTGCCCCAAGAAGGACAGTGATTAAAAAAAAGTCCCATATATCCCAAGATGTTTATTATAGCATTTTTTATAGGAACAGAAAACTGAAAACAAAGGCTTAGTTTTATAACTTGGGTGGTATTCTCAATTCCTCACTCTCATGTACCCCATACCTCCAATCATTTTTCAAATCTTTTTGTTCCTACCTCCTCAATACCTTTCACATCTTTCTCTTTTCTCTATCCTTCTCTGTTATTAGAGTAGTTAGATGATACAGTGGATAGTGCTGGACCTGGAATTACAATAGGCACCTAATAAATGCTTCTTTCATTCCTTCTACCCACATAGTCATCACTCAAATTCAACCTTTTACCTGAATTATTGCATTAACCTTTTGTTGTCCCCCTCCCCTGTCTCAAATCTTCTTATGCATCTTCCATAGAGCTACTAGAATAATTTCCCAAATATCATGTTATTCCTTTTTCCAGTAAATTGAGTAGTTCTTTATTACCTCTAGGATTAAATTTAAACTCCTGTTGGACATTTAAAATCATTAATTGAACCCTTTCCAATCTCATTATGCATTAGTACCTTACATACTCACGTTGGTACAGTCAAACTAGCCTTATCATAACTAATATATAAAAACTGTTAACACCCATATGAAATAACTGCATTTCCCATCTATATGTCATTGAAATAGCTATCACAAGTATCTAGAATATATTCCTTATTTACCTCTCCCTCTTAGAATCCTATAGTACTCCAATACCCAATCAGATACTACCTAACACATGGGGTCTTTTGTGTTCTTCCCAGATTTTGGAACTCCTTGCTCCCCAAATCACCTTATATCTATTTTGTGTCTTTTTGAACATCTTGACTCCCCTGATAGCAGGCAATTTCCTTGAGGGCAGGATTTATTTCCTGTCTGTATCCTCAGTGCCTAGTATAGTGCCTGGCTCATATCTAGCACTTATTAAGTGCCTATTGGTTGAACCATTGAAACCCATCTAAACCAAATGCTATGAAATTATTATAATCAAACCTAGTCCTAAAAAAGAGATATGAAAATTTGCCTCTCATTCTTTGCTGAGAGGAGAAAACTTTGCATATAATATCAAAGTTTGCCAATTTGTTGCTCAGTTTTGCTGCCCCATTTTATTTCTTTTTCATTTTTTGCTATAAGCTCACTAACAGAGGTTGTTTCAGAGACCAACCCAGAAAAGCTTTTTGTAATATGACCATTTCTTCAAGGAGACTATATATTCTAAGAAATTTCAGTCTTTCAAAGTTTGGTATCCTTTCCTCATTTGGCTTTGGGCAACTTGACAGGGTTTTTTTTGGGTCAAAATATTAAAAACTGGTAGCAAAGTAATTACCCTTTTTATGTCCTTTTTGTGTCCTCCAGAAGCACATAGACTCCTACACTTCTGGGAGTGTCCTCCAGTGCAGGACTAACTTTGGGGAGGGTACTTGCCTGCATGTATTGGTAGGTGATAGGAAGGAATTATGAAATTGGTCTGTTAATATGGGTTGTAGGAGGACTACTTGCTGATGAAACCCATTGTTTCTAATACCCTTTGTTCCCCTGACCAGTTACAATTTCCCAGCCTGTTAATTTTCATCCCTGAGATAACCAAATTTCTATGTTCCTGAAGGAAACAAAATCAGTCTGATTTTATCTACTAAATGTCCTTGTTATATAACTTCAACTGGGCTTTCATAGCAGTCATTTTAATTTATCCTTATTGACTCAATTGTAGAATGCATAGAATGTCCAAAATGGAATCAGGATGAACTGGAATGAAATCCTGCTTTCAACACTTGCAAGCAAGTCACTTAAATACTTTAGTCCTCATTTTCCCCATCTATAAAAAGCAAATCATGATGCATGTATCTACTTCACAGTTTCAGTATGAGGCTCATGCGAGATTATTGTAAAACAGGGCTCACTCAGTTTTCTCATCCATAAAAGACATGTAGTAATACAAATTTTGATGAGGTTCCAATGAGATTATATCATTCACTTTGCAACTCTTAGATCACTTTATAAATGTCATTATTTTGTAAATATTAATTTCTCATTCCCCATTGTGATTTGCTAAAAAAACAAAACAACAAAAAAAACCCCACATATATAACTTTCTCAAACTCCAAAAGAGCTGGACACAACTGAAAAAAGGACTCAGCAACAACAACAAATACTAAATTTAACAAGGTAAGAACAAAATGGCTATGCTTATTTTGTTCTTTTATGAACTTGCTTTTTTCCTTCTTCTATGGACTTGGGGTTTTATGTTGGTTTTTTTTTTTTAACTTTAACTTCTTGGAAAAGTTTCTTACATATTTTACTCTATTCATTGCAATCATGCATCTAGATGTACTACATAACAGAAACTTCTTCCTCTCAATATCTTATAGCCTCTTAATAGCTAAATCTAATGAATTTTTTGATTCTCAGTCCTCTAAACTCTCTGTAATTTATTTCACTGATAAACTTTGATTCCTGTCTGATACTTGCTCCTTTTTCTGATTCAGGGACTCCAAATTCTCCTGCTTCTCCTATCACTCCTTTGTCTTCTTTGTCACTTTTTCTGGCTACTCATCTGTTTTCTGATCCCTTTATGTGGATGTTTTCCAAGATCCTGTTTTCAAACTTCTGCTCTGTTCTGTCTATATTGCCCCTCAGTCTCATTCACTCATGACTTCACATACAAGATCCACGTACATGACTCTCAAATCTCCCTTTCCACTCTTGATCTGTGAGTTGCAGACCCATATTTCCAAATGTTTAAAAGATATCACTAAATCAGTGTCCCATGAACACTTAAAAGTCGACAGCCAAAATTGAGTTCTTTATCTTTTTTCCCTAAAACTGCTTTGTTTCAGCATTTCTGTCTATGGGACTACCATTAACCCTATTTCACATTCCCTCTCTTGGACTTATCTCTGCCTTTTTTTTTTCATTTTTTCACCTTTCATATCTAATCAATTACCAAGTCTTGTCTATTGCACCTCTTTGATATGTCTTGCATTTGACATCCTTTCTATTCTCACCCTCCTAGTAAAAGCACTATCTCAAAAGTTTAAACTACTGCAATAATCTCCTTAGAGGTTTTGATGTCTGTGCTCTCTTCCTCCAATAATCTGTCCTTCAGAGTGCTTGCAGAATAATGTGTTTAAAAAAATACATCTAGTTTTGTTACTTCTTTGCTCAAAAATCTAAAGAGGATTCACTTTTGTCTATCCCATGAAGTTCACATTACTCTGTCTAGAATTCAAAGTACTCTACAATGTGGGGGCACCCTGCCTTTCTAATCTTATCTAATATTATAGCTCTCTACTGCCTCTGCACTCCAGCTAAACTGTATTGTATCACCCTGGTCTCAAAATATATACTGAAGTCATGCATTTATTTCTTTGCCTCTGCTTACCTTTTTTTCCCATTTGTTGAAATTCTCTCCTTCTACCTTTTGCCCATTAAATTCCTAGGCATCCTTCAAAGCTAAGTTCTTATCCTTTAAATGTCACCACCTTCTTTGCCTATAGTATGTGTCTCTGCTCCCTCAACTGTGCCTTGAATTCACTTGAACTGACAGTATCTCAAAATCCCTTTGGGCAAATCACTGCTAGACACTATGGGCAAGTGAGGGAAGAAAAGAGAACTCCCCTCCTACTTCCCTTCAGGGGTCTCTTCCCCAAAGCATTCTGGAGCTTTTACTCTCTCAAACTCGGTAGGGCTTAACTATTTAATTTCCACGGACATGACTTATTTGTTTGCTCAATCAGATTTCTTTTTGACTCACTCACAGAGGTGTTCATACTTTGCAAAGGAATTACCATGTGTGGCCACAATTTTACAGTTAAATAATTTGTTACATTAAAAACTTCACCATCCATGACTTTATAACCTTCTTTGTAGAAATAGGGGACTTTGGAAATGACATTTTGCTCGAGCTATCAAATAGAGTTCATAGGCTTATTGTTTTTGCTACTTCATTCCTTACCCCTCCTTTTTTCCCTATATCTTGTGGTTTGGAATTAGAATCATACTACAATTGTAGGTGCACAGAAGCCTATTGTTATAAGTTTTAGATAATAATAGCTCATAGTTGGTAGAAGAAATATTCTCATTATCTCTTCCTTTCATCCCCAAATCCCCTGAATACTTCATCCCTTCCTTCTCCATATTCCCACTTTTCCAGGATTAGTATATAATATTAGATATTAACCTAAAACAAAACAAAACAAACTTCTGGGAAGCTCGGAATTGGGGAATGGGGAATATTTATTGAATTATTTTTTTTGAAATAGATCTTTATTGAAATCTGCTAGGTGGTACAATGGGTAGACATGGTGACTATGTCTAGAGTATTGCACATGAGGTTAAGAAAATATGGGTTCCAGATCTTCCGGGGCGGAGCCAAGATGGCGGAGTGAAAAGGTGACTTTCTGTCTCTCCTCCGATCTTCTCTCAAATCAACAATAAAATAAGCCTCTGAACTGATCTTCAAGTCAATGAACTCAGAAATATTTGAACACTGCTCTCTGGAGAACTTCATATCAGGTTAGTCTGACTCCGACAGAGAGATAAATAAACGACTCCTGTGTAGGCCAGAAGTGAGGGTGGGACTCAGCTCAGCTCATCGTGGCAGAAATTCCAAACGCCAAACTCCAAATTCCAAACACCTGGAGTTTATCTGAGGCACTCGGGACACTCTGCCCTGATTGGGGGCAGGTGTTCTGGCAGACTTGCCTTGTTTAAGGAGTAATTTGGACTTAGTCCTAGCCCCCACCGGCCCAGCACCTTAAATAAATTCGCCAAAGTGCCCCAGGGCAAAGCTTTTCAGCCGCTGTTTTTTTTTCCCCTACCTTAAAGAGATATCCACACTGTCTAAAAAAATAAAGAAGCAAAAGAGAGCTCTCGCCATAGACAGCTTTTATCAAGGCAAAGAAGCGTTGACCCCAGATGCTGAGGTTCCTTTAGATAAAATACCAGTTGAAGGTATTAAAGACCATCACTGGTCACTTTTTCAAAAGGCCTTTCTGGAAGATTGCATAAAGAACCTCAAAAGAGAGCTGGAGGATAAATGGGAAAATAAACAAATCAGTGCAAGAAGGATACAATAACTTCCAAGAAGGATATGATGCCCTGCAAAAGAGATATGAAAAAGACACCAATTTATTGAAAAATATAATTAGTGAAGTGGAAAAAGAGTGCAATGAACAAACTGGCCAGTTACAAAAGGAGCTTATAAAGGTAACTGAAGAAAACAACACTTTAAAAATAAGAATTGAACAAATGCAAGTGAATGACTCAATAAGACTTAAAGAATCAGTCAAACAAAAACAAAAAAATGAAAAATTAGAAGAAAACATGAAATATCTCCTAGGAAAAACAACTGACTTGGAAAATAGATCTAGGAGGGACAATCTAAGGATTATTGGACTTCCTGAAAGCCATGATGTAAAAAAGAATGTAAACACTATCTTCCAGGAAAGCCTGAAAGAAAACTGCCCTGAGATTATAGAATCAAAGGGCAAAATCACCATTGAAAGAATTCACCAATCACCTCCTGAAAGAGACCCCAAAATTAAGACCCCAAGGAATATTGTGGCTAAATTTCAGGACTATAGCACCAAGGAACAGATTCTGCTAGCAGCTAGAAAGAAACAATTCAAATACCGAGGATCAATAATCAGAATCACACAGGATCTGTCAGCCTCCACACTGAAGGATCGAAGGGCCTGGAACCAGATATTCCGAAGGGCAAAGGAACTTGGATTACAACCAAGAATAACTTATCCAGCTAAAATTAGCATTATCCTCCACGGAAGAAGGTGGTCATTCAATGATATAGGTGAATTTCACCTATTTCTAATGAAAAGACTGGATCTGAACAAAAAATTCGACACCCAAACACAGAACTCAAGAGAAGCATAAAAAGGTAAAAAGGAAAGGACTCTTGAGAACTTTATTTTTACTAGGGGGATACTCAAAGTTTGGGGGTATAATTAACTAGATATTACTTTGATAATATGAAAAAGAGAACTAGAGGGGAAAAGGTTGTCATACTGGGGAAAAGAGGGAAAAAGTGGTCAAATAAGATCTAAAAAAAAACCAGGAGGTAAAAACAAGGGAAAATCATTTGAAGAGGCAAAGAAAACCTAATATAATTGAGAGAAAGAGGGGAGGGAGATGAGCATTGTGTAAATCTTACTCTCATCAGGTTGGGCTCTAAAAGTGTATATCAGACACTTGATTTCACATAGAAACTTGTCTGTTGCTAGAGGGAAGTGGGAGGGAAAGGAAGAAAAGTAAGGGACAAACTAATAGAAGGGAAAATAGAAGAATCAGGGGAAAGGAGTAAAAACAGGGGGAGGGGATCTAAAGGGTGGAGTATTGTTTGGGGGAGGGGGTCATCAAAAGCAAAGTACTGAGGAGGGGGGAAGGGAGAAAGGGGAAAGGAAAGGGGAAAACATAACTTGGGTAAATAAGATGGCAGGAAATAAAGAATTAGTTATTCTAACTGTGAATGTGAATGGGATGAACTCTCCCATAAAGCGGAAGCGGATAGCAGACTGGATTAAAAATCAGAATCCCACAATATGTTGTCTACAAGAAACACATTTAAAACAGTGACACATATAGAATGAAAGTAAACGGCTGGAGCAGACAATATTATGCTTCAGGTGAACAAAAAAAAGCAGGGGTAGCAATCCTTATCTCAGATCAAGTAAAAGCCAAGATAGATCTAATCAAAAGAGATAAGGAAGGAAACTATATTTTATTAAAGGGTACCATAGATAATGTAGCAATATCTATACTAAATATATATGCACCAAGTGCAATAGCACACAAATTCCTAGGGGAGAAATTAAGAGAGATGCAAGAAGAAATAGACAGCCAAACGATACTAGTGGGGGATCTCAACCTTGCTCTCTCAGAATTAGATAAATAAAACTACAAAATAAACAAGAAAGAAACTAGGGAGATAAACCAATTGTTAGAAAAGTTAGGTATGATAGATCTATGGAGAAA
>JAJPUD010002821.1:84457-106427 GCA_023553655.1 Myrmecobius fasciatus | reverse complement strand
ATTTGTGGCAGCCCTTTTTGTAGTGGCAAGAAACTGGAAATTGAAAAGATGCCCATCAATTGGAGAATGGCTGAATAAATTATGGTATATGAATGTTATGGAATATTATGGTTCTGTAAGAAATGACCAACAGGAGGATTTCAGCGAGGTTTGGAGAGACTTGCATGAACTGATGCTGAGTGAAATCAGCAGAACCAGGAGAACATTACAGACAGCAACAAGACTATACGATGATCAATTTTGATGGACATGGTTCTCCTCAACAATGATGTGATTCAAACCAGTTGTTCTGCGATGAAGATAGTCATATACATCCAGAGAGAGGCCTGTGGGAACTGAGAGTGAACCACAACACAGCATTTTAACACTTTCTGTGAATATTTCCAAGCATTTTGTTTTCCTTCTTAGGTTGTTTTTTGTTCTTCTCTTTCTAGATCTGATGTTTCTTGTGCAGTAAGATAACTGTATAGATATGTATACATGTATTGTATTTTTCATATAATTTATCCTATCTAGCATGTATTAGATTACCTGTCATCTAGGGGTGAGGGGTGGGGGGAAAGAAAGCAAAAGCTTGGGAAAAAAAGTTTTTTTGCAAAGGTCAATGTTGAAAGGTCACTCATATGTTTTGTAAATAAAAAGCTTTATTAAAAAAAAGAAATTATTTTACAGATCTAGAAAAAATAGTAGCAAATTTCATTTGGAAGAACAAAAGGTCATGGATTTCAAGGGGATTAATGAAAAAAAAGGCAGATGAAGGTGGCCTTGCTGTATCAGATCTAAAACTATATTATAAAGCAATGGTCCTCAAAACCGTTTGGTACTGGCTAAGAAATAGAGCAGTCGATCAGTGGCACAGGATAGGTTATCAGGACAACCTAGGCATTAACCTTAACAATCTAGTGTTCGATAAACCCAAAGACCCCAGCTTTTGGGATAAATACTCACTATTCGGGAAAAACTGCTGGGAAAATTGGAAACTAGTGTGGAAGAAATTAGGGCTTGACCCATACCTAACACCACATACCAAGATAAGATCTAAATGGGTTCATGATCTAGATATAAAGAGGGACTTTGTAAGCAAGTTAGAGGAATGTAATATAGTTTATCTCTCAGACCTGTGGAGATGGAATAAATTTATGTCCAAAGAAGACCTGGAACTCCTAATTGAACACCAGATGGATAATTTTGATTATATTAAGTTAAAAAGTTTCTGTACAAACAAAACAAATGCAGACAAGATTAGGAGGGAAGCAATAAATTGGTAAATCAGCTTTACATTTAATGGTTCTGATAAAGGCCTCATTTCTAAAATATATAGAGAATTGTCTCATATATATAAGAATTCAAGCCACTCTTCAATGGATAAGTGGTCAAGGGATACGAACAGACAATTTTCAGATGATGAAATTAAAACCATCTCTAGTCATATGAAAAGTTGCTCCAAATCACTATTGATCAGAGAAATGCAAATTAAGACAACTCTGAGGTACCACTGAACACCTGTCAGATTGCCTAAAATGATAGGAAAAGATACCGATGAATGTTGGAGGGGATGTGGGAAAACTGGGACACTAATACATTATTGGTGGAACTGTGAATGGATCCAACCATTCTGGAGAGCAATTTGGAGCTATGCTCAAAAAGTTGTCAAACTGTGCACACCCTTTGACCCAGCAGTGTTTCTACTGGGCCTATATCCCAAAGAGATCTTAGAGGACGGAAAGGGCCCCACATGTGCAAGAATGTTTGTGGAAGCCCTTTTTGTAGTGGCTAGAAACTGGAAACTGAAGGGATGCCCATCAATTGGAGAGTGGCCGAATAAATTATGGTATATGAATGTTATGGAATATTATTTCTCTAAGAAACGACCAGCTGGACGATTTCAGAGAGGCCTGGAGGGACCTGCATGAACTGATGCTGAATGAAACGAGCAGAACCAGGAGATCATCATACACAGCAACAACAGTATTACATGATGATCAATTCTTATGGGCATGGCTCTCTGCAACAAAGAATTTTCTCAAACCAGTTCTATTTGTTCACTGAAGAAAAACATATACACCCAGAGAGAGGGAAATGAAATATGGACCACAACGTAACATTTTCATGATCTCTATTGACATTTGCTTGCATTGTGTTGCCTTTCTCTGATTCTTTTTTTTTTCTTGTAGATAGGATTTTTCTTGCATAACTTCTCAAGCATTTCAACATTATTAACATGTAGTGGACTTCCTGCCATCTAGGGGAGGGGAGGGGACTGGGGGTAAAATTTGTAATGGAAAGCTTTGCAAAGATCAATGCTGGGGAACTACCCATACATATGTTATACAAATAAAAAGCTTTAATAAAAAAAAAAGAAAAAGAAAATATGGGTTCCAATATGATATCAGGCACTTACTGGCTGTGTGATACCAGGCAAATCTCTTAAACTCTCTGTGTCTCAGTTTCCTTATGAGTGTGACAATTGGAGTGAAGATCTCTCAGGACTATAGACTAAATTAGATAAAGCCTGAGGGCCTAAGTTCCAGTTTCTGGGGTGGAGGGGAAAGTAGAAGGTAGTCTTTTTATAAGCTGTCAACATTCCAATTACTAAATAAGGAAAATAAAGCATATATAACCAATTAGAATGTATGTAAGGGAAAAGAGGGGTGGGCTTGGGACTTTCTGGATTTGTTCTGGATTGTATAAAAGTCACAAGGATGTACTGCTCCCCGGCTCTCCCAACTCTGGACTACCTTGATCCATTGTGGGACCGCCTGGTACTCATGAGTTCCTGAATAAAGCCTTTGTTCTATACCTTGAGATGCCTCTGTAGTATTGATTATTAAGATAAGGGCCTGAATATCCCACACAGTTTTGGGGACTCGTCCAGAATCCAAGGGATTCCTTGGGGAGCTGCGGGGGTCTTGGATCAGTGGCAGGCACGCCACCAGACAACTTTGTCCAAAGGGCACTGGTTCTGAGATATTTCTCTCCTCCTGGGGAATCTAATGGCCCGAGGCAAGGGAACTTGGTATAGAACAAAGGGAAAGTGAAGAAAGAGAGAGAGGAATGGTCCTGGTGCTGGCCACGACCCAGAAAAACTGCACGTGAGGCTCCAGGTAAGCACTTGAGATGAAAAAGAGGCCTGTTGGGGAGGGAGAGATTAGCTCTCTCTAAATGTTGTTTGTTGGACTGCTTTGACCTAATCTCGAGAGAGCTCTGGGGGGGGGGTTGTTTTGTTGGAGCTCTGATGGTTGGGGTGTGTGTGTGTGTGTGTGTGTGTGTGTGTGTGTGTGTGTGCTGAGTGTTTGGGAAACTCCGATAAGCTTTAAGAACAGGGATTGGAAAATTTGGCAATTGGTCATTTCAATGTTAAAAATGCTTGGGTTTTAAAATTTCTTATTGGAGTTGTGTTTGTATTAATTTGAAACTAGCAGAAACAGAAAAAGTTTGGCCATTTTAAAATGCTAGTGGAGAAGTTTTTGTTTTTTTTTTTTTTTTTCCCCAAAGCCTGCTAGGAAAAAAAAAAAAAAAAGGGAAGAAAGAGCCATAAATTTTTCTCTACAGAGATAAGGGCTCTGCCTGGAGAGAGAGAAACAGAGAAGAACAAAGAAAGTGGATGTTAATTAGTGTTGGAGAAAAAAAAAACTTGGGAGAAAAAGTTTTGGGAAAACTGCAGTTTAAAATTGTATATGTGTGTGTGTATACATATATATGAGTATGTGTGTATGTGTATATATATACATACAATTAAATGGTAAATTGATTTGCCTGCAACATTCAATTGGAATTTGGGAAATTTATTTGAGTGGAAAAGAAAAAAGAGAGAAAAGCCATATCCTTTTGGATTTATAGGTATTTGGTTTTTATAATTACTGTTGCTTTGTGCATACTAGATTGTTTATTTTGGGTATACGATCTTAGAAATTTGTCCAAATATTGAACCATCAATACTGTAAGAAAAATTTTAAAAGCTGTATTTGATTTGATTTCAGATTGATAATAGTTTGAAAAAGTCATGATAATTTATGTTACCTTCTGAAACATGCTGGGTAATTGGTAAGCATTATGGGTTCCGCTTTACATTTTGTCAACTTTGATTTTGAACATATGTGTGAGTTTTGTTGAATTATTTAGATATTCACCTAATTGTGGATCTTGAAAGTTTTGAAGGGAAGGAAAGAGAAAAGACAGGAGATAAGAGATGGCTTTGTATGGATGGGATATGGAATTGGAAGACAGGGAAAGAATGGAGAGTATTTTGTGTGTATTTGGGAAGATGGGAAAGAGGGGAAGAGAATATACAAGAAAATGAAGAGGATGCAGAGAAGAAAAAAGGTTAGAAAGGTATTTGGGAACAAGGAGAGATGGGAATTATTAATGTTAAATCAGAACAATCCTTTTATGTGGAATTAGGAAATTCTGTATGAGTTTTAATTGATTTGTATTGAGTCATCTTAAAATTGTATTCACTGTCTGAAGGGATTTTGAGAAAATTAGTTTTTGCCTTTTTGTGTCTCTGACTATGTTTCTGTTCTGGACAATATGCAATTTGGAATTTTTATGTATTGGGTATTTTAAAAGCAAATTGATCTGTAATGTTCACCTTATGAAACATGTATTTGATATGAAAGTTAAGTTCCAGAAAGTTCATGGGACAAATCTCTTACTGTTATCAATATAGTGTCAAGGTAAATGCCTATTTAGGATTTATCTGAAACTTTGGTTAATGGAATTTGTTATTGGAGGTAAACTTTCTTGTAGCTGATATTGTTTAGGATTTTAAAGTTCCACCTTCTGTAAGTTATTGGGACAATTACCTGGAGTAAAATTGAGTTAAGGGTATTTTATCCTTTGTCCTGTATATCCTGAAGTCTCAGTTTTGACTGATTATATTGTGTTATTGCCATGTCTCTGTTTTGCCTCCTGTAACAAATTTCTGTAATCAAAGCAAGTGGAAATCAGAGAAAGTAGTTAGTGGAAGATATAGAACACAATAAAGTACATATTTTAATTAGCAGTCCAGCTCTGTAGGACTCTCTGGCTGCTGCTAAAACAAACTTTTGGGGGCTAGAGTTTCTTTATAGATAAAGTTCCCTTTTGTGTGAGAAGAGTAGATATTGTATGTTGATGGAAGGCAGGGCTAGGTTGTCAGGTCTCTGGACCTCAATCCTAGACCCCTTTGGTTACTTATCAAAGATTTATGTTAACATCAAATGTGTTTTTCATGTTTTGCGTGATCATGGGTGCTATATGGAAGGAAGGGATTCTTGATAGCCAAACAATTCAATGCAGAGGTAATGATGATTGCCAGCTATCAATGTAGAGAGGTTTCTGTTGTTTTTTGTTGTTGTTGTTGTTGTGTTAATATCTGCACTAGTTGTGTGAAAGATTTTCCTTGTGAGAATTTAGGGCTTTTTCTGGAAGAGATTATACTGCAGGGCACAATATTTTCCCTATTACACCTATTCCTTTGAGGAAAGAAAAGCAAGAATTTTGGGAAAGCATTTTTGGTATTTATCTTAGGGAAGGTTATTTGGACAAGAGGCATTTGTGCCCCCTCAGCCCTTTTCTGGGTAGGTTTCTAGTGTCTGGTCACTTTTGTGTATTCTCTTCTGCTCAATATTAATCCTTGTGTTGTCAATGTATTTGTGAAAGTTACTTCTTTCAGACTCTGAGTGATAAAATTCCAATCACTTGGTCAACCTGAGTCACCTGAGACCTGATTCTGACACTCAGCACCGGCTGCAGCGGCCGCCAGCACCAGCTATCTGCCCTCTTCAGTCAGACCCACTGGATCTAGCTACGCCCCTTTGTTAGCCTGAAGAAGCTCCAGAAGATGAGACCTTCGGTCCTTTGTCCCAAATGAGTCCGGGTTTGGACTGCTTGAAATGGGAATGGTGTGACAAGGGCTCTGAGGCCTCAGGCCTCCACAGTGCTGCAGTTCTATGGCTGCCAGATGCCAATCTGGTCTGGGATAACTGGGTTTCCAGGACAGATAGTGGGAGTTGGTGGGAACAGGTCTCTGACTCCTACTCATTGTGCTGAGATCAATGTCCTATCACTGCTTGCTTATGCAATAATTAATCATTGGAGTTCAAGATGTAGCTAAGCTCAGGAGTAACTGAAGTGGTTCCTGAAAGCTTCCACTGATGTGAGTGTTGATTCTAAATGGAGGATGGCGGATGATAGTTACTACAGGGAGAGATCAGCCTGCAAGTAAGTTTAGGTCATACAGATGCCCTAGTGGAGGATGTATGTTGGGGTAGGAAATCTGTGAAAGAAGGAGAACTGAGGGTTATTGATGATTACTGTGTATTGCTGTAGAGTCCTGATTGGGTTCCCTATTGCTGTATTGTGGATTTAAGGATATGTAATTGTTTAAGGGATTTTTAGTTCCAGAGTGGAAAACCCCTACTGTACTAGTCTGTTATGTGAGATGAACTTAACAACTAGAGCCCTAATTACATTACCAATCCACAGAAACCTGCAAAAAGATATAGGTGGAAAGTACTGCCACAAGGTATGAAAATAGCCCAACCATTTGTCAGTGGTATGTAGACAAAATATTGAAACCCATTAGGAAGAAATACCCTGAAGTACAAATCATTCATTACATGGATGATATTCTTGTAGCATATGTCAATGCAGATACTTTAGAACAAGTATTGGGTGAGGTCAGGAGTGAACTTGAACACCACAGCTGGAAAATAGCTTTTCAAAAGATATATTTATATAGGTGGAATATTATGGATTAGAAATAAAAATTGGTATCTCTATTGATCAGTTGCAACCCTTATATGATTTGTTAAGGGGTCTCAGTAAATTGAAATAAAAAGGATATATAGCTGTGGTCCATGTTAGGGGACACTAGACTGGAGATTCTTTTATAGCAAAGGGAGAACATGCTGATCCTGAGGAGATGGTTCTGATACCAGCTCCTCCTCCGTCCTTCCTCCACCTTCATACACCTGGATGAGGCTCTAGGAGCCCAGGAGGATGCTAAGGGTCATTGGTTCTTGCCCAATGGAAGGGAGGTCCTGACCAAAGAAGGTATGAGACGTCTACTTCAATACCTACATGAGGGTAGCCACTGGGATGTCCAAAACCTGTGTGATACAGTGCTCACAAAATTTTCAACACCTGGGGTGTACACATTAGCCCGGCAAGTGGTAGATGGCTGCCTTATTTGTCAAAGGACGAATAAAACAGCTCTCTGGCAGGCTCCACAGGGTGGAAGGCTCCCTGGCATCAGACCCTTTCAGAGTATGCAGGTGGATTTTACTGAATTGCCCCCTGTGGGGTATCTCAAATACCTGCTGGTCCTCGTGGACCACTTAACATCTTGGGCAGAGGCCTATCCCCTTTGTCATGTCACCCTTTGGTTGTGGCTAAGGTCCTCTTAGAACAAATCACCCCAAGGTATGGGCTGGTGGAGTGCATCAATTCTGATCAAGGTATACACTTGAGGGCCAAGCTTTTTCAATCTTTAATGAAAGCCTTAGAGATGACTTGGGAGTTTCATACTCCATAGCATCCTCCTTCCTCAGGAAAAGTAGAAAGGATGAATCAGGAGATTAAAAGACTATAGAAACTCGGTTACCTTGGATGAAGTGTCTCCCTTTGACTTTACTGAGAATCAGAACAAAACCCCGGAGAGATATTGGGCTGTCCCCATATGTATTGTTATTTGGTTGCCCATGTGGGTCTTGGCAAATAGCAGAATATATGAGGAGAAATGAAAAGGGAGTTCTAATCCAGCCCTGGTACCAATGGGCTTGGCAGCATTCAATTTGAAATGTCAATATCAGGATTAATTAGACTGAAATTCTTCTTTTTGCCTGGAAATGGTGTGAATCATTTAGGAATCCAGTTATATGATGATTTGGAGCGAGAGAAATGGAGCATTGATGCTTCCCTAACACAGACTGGGGTACTGATGGATGGGGAGATACATGGCCACCTGTAAGAATAATCTGAGAGTATGGACCAGCCACCTGGGCTCAAGATGGTAATTGGGGATACAGAACTCCTATTTATATTTTAAGTAGATTAATTTGACTCCAAGCTGTCTTGGAAATTGTCACTAATCAGACAGCAAAAGCCCTGGATTTATTGGAGATCAGGCAACCCAAACCAGAGAGGCAGTTTTACAGCACAGATTGGTTTTGCATTATCTACTGAAAGAGGAAGGGGGAGTTTGTGGGAAGCTGAATCTTTCTACTTGCTGTATACAAATTGACAATAATGGGAGAATAGTGAAGGAGATTGCCAAAGATATTAGGAAACTAGTGCACATCCCTGTGCAAACCTGGAATTCTCCGTTCAGTACATCATGGTGGTCCTGGTTCAATGATAGCTGGTGGAAGCAAGTATTATGGTATGGATTAATTGCTTTAAATGGAGTAATACTTTTACCAATTTGTCTGCCTTGTATAATATGTATTGTTACAGGGATAGTACATAAAATCATAGCTGAAATTCTAGGGAATGAGAACAAAATGCCTATGCTAATGCTGCAACATCAAGGATGGACCCCAGTAAATAAAGAAGATGCTGGTGATGAGGAGGTTGATACTCGGAGTAGCAAGCTGTTGCAAAAATTTTGGGATGAAAGCTCTTCAAAACATTAAGAAATAAAAAAAGTGGGGACTGAGTTTGACAATTGGAGTGAAGATCTCTCAGGACTATAGACTAAATTAGACAAAGCCTGAAGACCTAAGTTCAGGTTTCTGGGGTGGAGGGGAAAGTAGAAGGTAGTCTGATTTATAAGCTGTCAACATTCCAATTCCTAAATAAGGAAAGTAAAGCATATATAACCAATTAGAATGTATGTAAGGGAAAAGAGGGGTGGGCTTGGGACTTTCTTTGTTCTGGATTGGATAAAAGTCACAAGAATGTACTGCTCCCTGGCTCTCCCAACTCTGGACTACTTTGATCCATTGTGGGACTGCCTGGTACTCATGAGTTCCTGAATAAAGCCTTTGTTCTATACCTTGAGATGCCTCTGTAGTATTGATTATTAAGATAAGGTCCTGAATATCCCACACACTTATCTGCAAAGTGAAGATAATAATAGTACCTACCTTCCAGGATTATTTTGAGGGTCAAATCAGATAATACCTGTAAAGGCCCTTTATATAGTTATATAGGGATATTAGCTGTTATTATCAATCTTTTCTACATTACTCTTTATGTTCTTCTTCCTTTCTCTCTCAGAGAGGCATCTTTTATAGGAAAGAATAAAAAAAGAAACAAATGGAAAAAAATCCAACAACAAATGAACAACATATTGAAAATACCCGACTTTTTATGTAGTATCCCACACCTTGTTTCTGTATTAGTAGTGGTAACATTCATTTTGAATTCTCTTTTGGAAATCTTTCCTTTTCAATTAGCAGGTTCTTAAATCTTTTTAAGCCTTCAAAGTTCTTGCCCTTTGGCAAAAAGGTTTGGTTTTTTTGTTTTGTTTTGTTTTTCCATTTTTTAAAGACTGATTCAAACAAAAAGGTGAGTAGTCAATGCAACAGAAGCTTAGAAATAGGATTTTTTAATCAGTGTTGCTTCCTTTCTGACCTATGATTTAATTCTAAGAAGAGAGTACAGGATGTTGAATTGTTGTCAACAAACTGATTACAGATATTGCCACATTAATTTGCAATTTGAGACAAGAGGGACTGAACAGATGTGTTAGCATTGAAAGAAAACAAGACTTCTGTTGATATCAGCTCAAAGTTGCAATTTTTCTTTTTTTTCTATGAAAAATTATTATGAATTTAACCAACATCAAGAATATAAATATTTCAAGATACCAAGAAGTGCAAAAGATGATTTTATGTTAGGCTGCAAATCTGGGACATGCAACTTGACAAGTTATATGTTAAATATAGGCAAATTGTATATTAAATTTAAAATTACAGTACCAATAACACCCGACTTGCTTCCTTCTTCTGAACTTCCTTCAGTCCTCATCTATGTGTTTTTTTTAATGGGTTGTTTATGATCTTTTCTTTTTTTTTCTCTTCTTTTTGCATCTCTATTCTGACTTCACAACTTTCCCTACAAATAAAAATCTTCTCTTATACAAAATATAGTCAAGCAAAAAAAAAAAAAGTTACACATTGACCATGTATAAAAATGTTTCGCTTTGCACTTCTGATGTATCACTCAAATGCCAAGAAGTGGGAATTAAGTTCCATTTTCAATGTTATGATGTCAGAGTTTTGAAGTATTTAAGAGTTTGGGTCTCCTTTATCATATTTAAGTGACTATGTATATTGATCTCCTGGCTCTGTACAGTTTGAATTATTGATATATCTTCCCATGTTTCCCTGTCTCTTTTGCAATTTCTTATTTTTTTAAATTTTCCATTGTATTCATGTATCTCATTATTTGTTCAGTCATTCCTGAAATAGACACTCATTTTGTTTCCAATTATTTTAGTCAGTGTGCCTAATGTATCCCAGGCCCTCCAACAATTGTCACTGCTTGTTGGTAATCATTGCCAAACTAATGAATATGAAATAGAACTTAAAGAGTTCTGGATTTACATTTCTCTTAGTGATTTAGAGCATTTTTAATCTGATTAGTGATACCTTGCATTTATCCTGAAATCTCCATGTCAGTGTTCTTTAACCATTTATCTGGTAGAAAATAACTTTCATTATTACATTTTTTTTATCAATTACCCCACCTGTATTAAAAATGGAGCCTTTTTTTTTTTTTTTTTTGCTGAGGCAATTGGGGTTAAGTGACTTGCCCAAGGTCACACAGCTAGGACGTGTTAAGTGTCTGAGGCCAGACACTTATCACTGCGCCACCTAGCTGCCCCCAAAATGGAGCCTTTTATAGATACAATTGGTGTAAAGATTTTATTTTAAGAGTTATATAATTCTTTTAAAAATTCTAGCTGCATTGACTTGTAAAAAATACCTTTTGATTTTCTATAATTCATGTTCACTTTATTTTTTATAATAATCTCTACTCTTTGTTTCTAAAAGAATCCCTAGGGACTTTCTGGTCATTGTTTTAAAAGGTATCCCTTCTGTTTTGCCTCCAATTTGTTTATGACAAGACATTTGGTATTTATATCATATCTATTTGGAGTTTATTCCAGTGTTCCAGAAATTTTTGTCAATAGTGAGTTTTTATAACAATACTTTATTTCCTTGGCTTCATTAAACACGATGATCCTATGTTTGATTGCTTCTGAAGTTTGTTGTCTAATCTGTTCCACTGGTCAACTTTTCTGTTTTCTTCTAAATCAGTTTCAAATTGGTTTGATGATTCCTTATTTGCAAAATAGTCTGAAATCTTATACCATTAAGATCTCTTTCCTTCCATGTCTTCTTTTCTCCCATTTTTTTTTTACACTTGAGATACTTGATTTTTGTGTTTCTCCAGATGAATTTTGTATTGATTTTGTGTAATCTGCAAAGTTACCCTTTGGTAGATTACTAAATTTTTGAATTAATTTAGATTGAATAGTTAGTTTTATCATATCAGCATAGCCTAATAATGATCAAACTAATTGTTAAAGTCATTATAGCTATAGTTATATATTTATATTGGTATTGGTATTGTACAATGTATACTTGCAATTGTTACATATGTATTGGTAGATAAATATATTGCTTCATTGATTTTTTAAAATACTTTTTATATTTGGGGTTTTTTGCATACATTGTTATTTTGAAGAAAATTTCTTTTTCTATCACTTCTATTGCGGTTTGTTAGTAATATACAAAACTAATAATTTTGTGTTTTCATTTTACTATTGATTTTACTTGTTCTTATACTGAATTTATTGTTTTAATTAATTTCTTATTGAAGCAGTAGGGCTCTCGTTATAATGTGAGTTTTCCAGAGAATATGAAAGCATTATCTTCCTACTTCCCATTAGCACTAGTTCTTTAATTCCTATAGGCAGAATCACACATGATTGGAGAGCTCAGCTGGAAGTACAGTTTCTTTCTCTAAAAGGGGAAGCATGGTTCTCCCTTTACTTTGCCCCTCCCTTTTTCTCTATTTTATCCTATATTTAATAGATTTCAACACCGAGATTTGAATTCCTATTTGTCTGGGTTGTTTTTAATTCTCTCTTTGAAATGACTATGAAGAGATTGTTAACGTTTTCATTTTATGCCATTTTCTTTTTTTTTTTCTATTTACTTAGGTTGAGACAGGCTCTTTATAAGTACTAGGCAAATGATAACTAGTTACTTCTGTAAAATATCCTTTGCTGAACCAGTACAACTCTAATTGGAAGTGATTATGATATCTAAATGCAAGTTTTAGAATCTCTAAGATCTCTGCAACATGGACTGTTTTAAGACTTTCAAGAGCCTTAGAGAAAAAACATGAAAGGGCAGTATTTATTTTTCTATAAGGAACCCCAGAGAACTTTCCAGCATTGAAAGTAAGGACAAAAAGCACTTCAACGGAATCAACAGAAATCATAGGGTTAAAGCTTTTGACATAATATATCACCCATTCCCGTTAAAAACAACAGAGACCATAAGGATGAAGGGAACATTCCTTAAAATATTAAAGAGTATCTTTCTAAAATTATTAGCATCAACAAATATTATCTCTATAAGTTCTTTCTCTGGATGTGGATAGCATTATGCATCATGAGTCCTTTAGAACTGCCTTGGATCATTGCATTGCTAAGAATAACTAAGTTATTCACAGCTGATTTTTGCATAATGTTGCTGGTGTGTATGCAGTGTTCTGGTTCTGTTTATTTTACTTTGCATCAGTTCATGCCTTTCCAGGTTTATCTGAAAATATCCTGCTTGTCATTTCTTATAACACAATTGTATTCCATTATAATTATATACCACAATTTGTTCAGCCATTCCCCAATTGAGGGGCATCCCCTCAATTTACAATTCTTTGCCAGCAAAAAAAAAAACAACCAAAAACAACAGTTGCTATAAATGTATAAGTGCTTTTACTTTTTTTTAATTCTCTTTGGGATACAGAACTAGTAGGTAAATTATATATATGTATGTATATGTATATGTATATATATGCATGTATATGTATATGTATACATAGAAAGATAGATAGATAGATAGATAAAAAGTGAAATTGTCAGAATCCACTTGTCCCTCAGGGATTATTTTTTTCTGTAAACCCTTTGGTGACTCCTATCTGTTACCATTTATAATAATCATGTGTGTATAGCTTCTACCAAAATTTTACCCAATGTTATAAGCTTGGAGTTTGTTCCTTAATTTTTTTCCAAAATGGGTAATTCATTAGTACTGTATTACTTCATATGTGATATGATAGGAATCTTCAACATAGGATATGTGATAGAGTCTTCAGTATGATTAAAATTTATTACTATAGAACCAAATCAAGTCAACAAGGATTTATTAAGCACTTACTATATGCTAGGCATTGCTCTAAGTGCTGGCACACTTCCTCAGGTCTCAAAGAACTTACAGTCTAATAGAGGAAACAATATGCAAACAATTAAGTATAAACAAGACATATCTGGGATCAAATTAGAGATGTCTCAGAGAAATAGCACTAAGATTATGGAGGACTGAGAAGTAAGGCTTAAGGGAAGACAATGAAAATGAGAAGAAAGAAATTTTAAGGCTTGGAAGAAAACCAGTGAAAATATGGAGAATCAGGCAGTAAGGACAGGGTCACTGGCTCATAGACCATAAGAATGGAAAGGTAGGAATGGACCCAGTCAAGAGCAGTTAGGTAGTGCCATAGAGCACAGAGTGCTATACCTGAAGTCGGAAAGACTCATCTTCCTGAGTTCAAATCCAACCTCAGACACTTACTAGTTATGTGATCTTGGACAAGTCACTTAACCCTGTTTATGTCAGTTTTCTTATCTGTAAAATGAGCTGGAGAAGGAAATAGTAAACCATTCCAGTATCTTTACCAAGAAAACCCCGGTTCATGAGAATTCAAATACAACTGAAAAACAACAAAACTAATACTCCAGGTTATGAAGGATTTTGAATGTCAAAGTAAAAAGATATTTTTATTTGATCCTAGAAGAAATAGAGGAGCCACTAGAGTCTACAGAATGAATTATATATTCAGGCTTGTACTTTCAGAAGATAAATTTAAAACTGAATGGAGAATGGATTAGGGAAAGGACTTAAGATGGGGAGACTAACCAGTAATCCAATGCAGTAGTCTAAGCATAAAGCAATGGGGGGTACTCCAGCAAAATGGGAGCAATATCAGAGGAGAAGCAGAAGACAGTAGAACTTGGCAACTGACTAGATAATGGAGGATAAGAGAGAAGGAAGAATTCAGGATGGCACCTAAGTTGTCAGGCTGAGTGACTAGGACAATGATGCTGCCTTCAACAAAACCAGGGATGTTCAGAAGGGAAGAAGGTTTTAGGGAAAAGATAATCAGTTCAATCTGGGAAATATTGAGCTTCAAATGGCCACATTGGTACAGTTGGAGATGTCTAATAGATCCTTGGAAATGTGTGACTGGGAGTCAGGACAGAGGTTAGGTAGGGCAAGACAAATAGATCTTAGAATTATATGCAGGAAGGAGATAATTGAGTCTATGGGGGCTGATGAGAGAACCAAATGAAAAAAGATAGGTGGTGAAGAAAAGAGGGAAACTGAGGAACTCACAGGAAAGATCATCCTTTAGCAACATAGCCATTCCTCCAAGAACACATGCACACATGCACACATGTATGCAAACAAAACACACACAATATTTATATATACATGTACATACATACCTACATATATAAATGAATGGGATACATGTATACATACTGCATAATACAACTACAGATACAGACACACATATACATTCATATATGCACATAGAACATGTGCGCATATATGTACAAACACACCTACATATATCCACACATTTACATACATGCACATGCCTGCTTATACATACATGCATTATGCACGTACACATATGAATATACATATCTCACACATATACATGTATACATATACGCATATATATCATTCTTCTTTTAATTCCTAAGCTTTTAAATTGAAAAAAACTTATAAAGTAACTTGATGTGTGAAATAAAGTAACAAGTTATTTTCAAAATGTCCTAACTGAAATAAATACAGATTTAGTTTTATTATGGAATTAACTTATCTGCCCTTAGCTATCACATTTTAACCCAAAAGGGGTTAGCTCTGCTCTTTAAGACTATATCTAGTAGATATAGACATATCAAGTGTCTCTACTTAAACATCTGTTCCCTTCTTTTGTCATGATAGTCTAGGAGATATTGCCAACAGTTTAATAACAGAAGACTCTAAAGAGAAATTTACAATACTTCTCCATTTGTTAAACCACTCAGAAGAAGATTTTTTTTATACTAATTTATATGGCAATGTAGTTCTATATGTACTCTGGAATTTGTATGATTCAAGCTTCATATTCTCAATCTTAGTGGAAGAAATTTACCTTGGAAGTTCCATAGTTTGTGGCAAAATCTAACTTCTGGTAAATATTAGAAAAGCATAGGAGTAGACAAAAAAAAATTCATACACATTATTTTCTTTTCATGTAAGTCTGTTGTTATGTCTCAATAATATTGACCAGTGAAAATCTAGAGACTCCTTCAGCCCAGATTTCTTCAAAATGACCAATTTCTAGTTTTATTCTTTTTAAAATTATTCAAAAATTAAATAAATAAATGAAAATTAGAAAAAAATACTAAAAATTCTGAAGAATGAAAATACATTTAAGAAATCTTTAAAAAGATGAACAATTTATGTTTTGAACATGTAATAACATGTTGTGTAATGAGCACCTAGTAATTCTTCTTGGTCAATCTCTAATGACAATAAGCTTCAGGGCATCCTCAGCAGTCTGTACTAGTGCTTCCAACTTTTTGCAATATGATGAAACATTTTGATATAGAAAAAATGCTGTGAACCTTGAAAACAGTAGTTTTGTTATTAATAGCTAACATAAAGCTATAATAAAGTCAGCAATGCTCTTTTTTTTATAAATTTTTATTTTATTTGCATAACATATGTGTGGGTAATTCTTCAACAAGAACCCCTACATAGCTTTCCGTTACAAATTTTCCCCCCAACTCCCCACCCCTCCCCTAGATGGCAGGATATCCACTACATGTTAATTATGTTAAAATATTGGCAAATCGAATATATGTATACATATTTCCAAACTTATCATTGTTGTGCAAGAAAAATCTTATCTACACAAACGATATATCAGATAAAGGAAACACAATGTAAGCAAACATCAATCAAGGAGTATGAGAATGTTATGTTGTGGTCCACATTTCGCATCCCTCTCTCTGGGTGTATATGGCTTTCTTCAGTGAACAATTGGAGGTGGTTTGAAACATTTCATTGTTGAAGAGAGCCATGTCCATCAGAATTGATCGTCATATAGTACTGTTGTTGCCGTGTATAATGATCTCCTGGTTCTGCTCATTTCACTCAGCATCAGTTCATGTAAGTCTCTCCAGGCCTCTCTGAAATCATCTTGCTGGTCATTTCTTACAGAACAATAATATTCCATAACATTCATATACCATAATTTATTCAGCCATTCTCCAATTGAAGGGCATCTATTCAATTTCCAGTTTCTAGCCACTACAAAAAGGGCTGCCACAAACATTCTTGCACATGTGGGGCCTTTTCCTTCCTTTATGATTTCTTTGGGATATAAGCCCAATAGAAATGCTGTCAGCAATGCTCTTAAATGAATTTGCATTTTATCAATCATAAATGCATCTGCCTAAGCTAAAAATTCTAATACATATATGTATGAGACAAATTTATTTAGTCTATAGAACATGTGTTTCTTCCTATATTATACTGAGTCATAGTATATATTTTGTGGGAGCTAACCCAAAATTTAAACAAGAAAATGCTTATATACAGAGATTCCAGAGTTTTTGAGCTAATTCTATGCTTGTCCAGGGGCTTATATCCTACTGACTGGGAACTACTATTTATACCATACTTTTAGCCTAACTAATTTTCTTGTGAGTAATGAAATACAATGACTGTAATAAAGTTTTCAGTCCATAAATTCTTCAAACTCAAATTAAATCAATTAAATGTAAATCAATAAACATTTGTTAAACAACCATTATTTTCAGAATACTACCCTAGACACTGAGAGAAAGTTTAGATGAAATATAATCCATATCCTTATGGAGTTTAATATATAGTGAGGAAACCTGACATAATATACAGATAACTCCAATACAAAATAATACATGACATTCAAAAATATTCCAGGCACAGGGAATAATGTACTTGTTAACTAGAACATGGAATATAAACCAGGAAGCAGAATGAGATAATCCCACCTTATAAATTCGTGTGATTTTCCTCATCTTCTCCATTTATATGCACAATCTATGAAGCACAGTGCTTGGCTCATAGTTGGTATTTAAGTGTTTGTTGATTTTTAATTAAATATTTTAATATTAAATCATATGTACTTATATACATCAAATATATATTTATTTCATCATTATTTTGACTTCATGTTAATTATAGAATTAAAGAGCTAGAAGAGACCTTGAAGACCATTTTGACTAACCCTTTCATTTACCTAATAAGGAAAGTGACAGTCCAAAAGGAAAAGTCAAACCCCAATTCACAAATATATTAAGTGGCAGACTGAGTCTGAATTAAACCTATATTTTCTGTTTCTATGTCCAATGTTTTTCCTGTTGCACTCTGACCATGTCTTTTAATCCATGTGATGCTAGTCCAAGGATATAGAGGTATAATTAGGACAGCATAGGTTTGAAGTAGGACAAGGAGTACTTTCAGCCATTTTAAAAAGGTATTCATCACAACCAAGAAATTGTGTCCATAAACCGTACCATGACATCAAAATCGATTCTTGACTAACGTTTATTGTTCACTTTCCACAGAAAGGTAGGCATATTTCTTTGGATAGTAAGCACACTTATTTGATTGATTTGGATAGATTAAATAAAGTCTCCTACCATGTAGTCATTCCCTCACAGTATTTTAAATAAATATCATAACTGATTTTAGGTCATCAGATATAGGTTCTAGCCTGTGCTTTCACTGGAAACCAAGTACAAGATGAATTGAATGAAGCAAGATTTGAAATTAAGGCAGAAAATGCTGGATATCACAGACAAACAGAAAAATCAGGAAAAAGGTAAGAATAAAAAAAAGTGAAGATATAACTATATGAAACATCCAAATAATAGAAATTTATATATTTTCCAGTTGAAAATATATGAAGTTCCATCATTTGGAAAGAAATATTTAATAATTATATAAATCAATGATCTTTTCCCCCCTTCCTTTCACTTCCTTCCTTTTCATTTTTCTCTCTTCTTTTTCCTTTTTTTCCCTTCCTTCTTCCTTTTTGTCCTTCCTTTCTCCCTATCTCTCCCTTTCTTTCTCTCTTTATTCTTCAATTCTTCCTTTTTCTTTTTCCCCTTCCTTCCTTCCTGTCTGCCTTTTGACAGAATTCCAATGCATAGCAGTCACATTTAACTTTGCATTTTAGGCAGGAAACTCAAATTCATATCCTGTTGTGTAGAGTTCTCTGTGTGTTCATTAACATCAGAAGATGATCTTTTAAGTTCTCTCACATTCAATGGCTAGTCTCAATGGCTAGGATATTTGTAAATGTCAAATTTGGTACAGTCAAGAAGAACCATGAGAGAATTCCCTCATCAACATACACAAACAACTTGATCCTGTAGCAAGACAGCCAAGAAATCCCTCAAATGCTTGTGTTGAGACAGCTGCTGTAGTCCTGTAATTTAAGTAGCAATATCCTCACCAAGTTGTTGACTCTAAGTATGAAATTTAAATCCTTAAAAAGTGATTGATGGTGCTAATAAGATATGTACCTTCAATAATACAAGTTTAGCAAATGGCTTTCTCTTAGATTTAGGAATGCAACTTCTTTGAGAGCTGGAATTGTGGAATTTTTGTCTTCATTTCAGTGAAACCTAGCCACAGGGGCTTGCATACAGATATTTAATAAATGCTTTTTGGTTGACCTAGCATACATATGGACCCTAAATAGTATCAAGAATAAATTTGCTTGCGTATGACAAGATATGAGTTTAATGGACCTCCTGTCCACATATTTTTTAAGCTCGGCTATTGTTTGGGCTCATCTTGATTGACTTATTATAGATGCAAAGTCTCTTTATGTAAAAATACCAGAAACTATGTTGAATAACATTATACTTTTCAGTGTGTCCTAAAGAAGCTAAGCTAAACACAGGTCTGCCCAGATTCCAGGTTGAAAGCAATATTTAGGACACTTGAGATATTTAGTACCTGTCTTTAATAAGAATTTTGTTCAGTCATATCAAACTCTTCATGACCCCATGTGAGATTTCTCAGCAAAGATATTGTAATGGTTTAATTTTCCAGCTCATTTTACAGATAAGAAAACTGAGGCAAATAGGATTAAGTGACTTGTTAAAAGTCGTATAGCTAATCAGTGTCTCAGGCTGGATTTGAAGTTGGAAAGATAAATCTTTCTAAGTGTAGATCTAGCACTCTATTCACTGTACTATCTAACTGTCCTGTATTAAGAATAGCCATTTGAAAGTTATATTCTTTATTAAATATGTTCAAGGGGTAGATAAAATATGCAAAAAAAGCCTTTAGATTAGTCTCTTGGCCAGATCCAAAAACAGTGACAGTAATCCCACTATTGATCTTTGCAGAGTTAATTAGGAGGTTAATCAGTTGATCCAGGACAAAAGTCACTTGGTCTTTCTAAGTCTCAATTTTTTTTTATGTGTAAAAAGAAGGTTAATAATATGTCTAGTTTTGTTTACTACCACTTGCTTTGAAGTTCAAATGAGATCAGAGATATGAAAGTTCTTGAAAATTGTAAAGGGAGCATCAAGGGTTAACATCTCAGATTCTAATAGAGCTCTGAGCTTTGATTTGCAGGTCATGCTTGGTTTAGGTTACATTTTTTCTCCCAGGAGGAGGTATTTCTTGATGTCTCACATTTTAAATGGATTTTTACCACTCAACAAAGCAGCAGAATAATCCATCTGAGTAAGAACTCCATATAAGTTAATTCTGTTTGTGCACGTGACAATTTTCTTTCCAAAAGCATGACAAGCTTTACAAGGAGGTGAAGGACTGATTGTTCAACCCTGAGTATACTAAAGTGATTCAAAAAGCTAGCTAAGCATTGGCAGAACTCCAAAATAATTGGTTAGCGAATATTTGAGAGGCAGTGTAGTATAATGGATAGAGAGCCTGCCACAAAGACATAGGTTCAAGTTCTACCTCTGATACATTTTGACCATGTGATTCTCAACAAATCATATAACATTTCAGGGCAATAGACTATTATCTCTTTAAGACAATGATTAGCAAAGAGGGAGATGGCATTCTATTAATGGGACATTCTTCACCTAGAAGTTTCCTATACTAATGAAATCATTTGTTTAGCTAAAGTATTTGGTTAGCTAAACTACAAGGGGAAAAGAAATGGAATCTATTGGTTAATTAGAAATGCTGGATCAGTTTTAGCATTCATAACATTTGATGTCTCTATGACCAACTCACCTATCTAATCACAAATGGGTTGGGAACACAAAGGATAACAATGAATCTATAGTCAGGTTCTTAACCCTTTGACATTTTTATATTTTGGGGGGTTATCTCCATATATACTGAAAAGAGGGTGACAGGGGATGTTGAGAGAGAGCAAGGAAAGATGTCATTTTAGAACATTAATAATCTTTGATGCCCAGTATATAGGGTCAAAGATGGGGAGATTTCATAAAAATCAGACCTCTGGGTGTGAGCCTTCCCATCACTGTCTCTGACTTCTCCTTTAGTACCTTTCTTTTTTTCCTCCTTTTCCACTACAATACAACCCACATAGGCAATTTAATTACACACACCCAATCTTTCAAAGAGTGTGAAGGAATTTCCAGGTCCTTGAGTTTACACGTTTGAGATTAATTCACAAGGTGCAATTTCATATTGTTCATTCAACTTCACTGAAGTTTAGGTCACTCAATCACATTACTGCTACTGTCAGTGATGATTCAGGTTTAAAACTCCTAAATAGGCTTTTCTGGGAGCTTTGATTTAGTTTCCCTTTTACAAAGAGCCATCCCTGATTCTTCTAGGAATTGGGGTTCTTCTCATACCCCATCTATCCCATGACTTTGCATGTATTTTATATTATATTTTGTGATTATATGTCCTTAGTCTCTCTGGGTCTCTCAAGCATCCCTATCTGTAAAATTAGGGAGGGAGGGGTGTTACACGACTTCTAAGTTCCCTTTCAGTTCTAAATTTCTACTCCTAAGAACCCACAATTTCTCTAAATAATTTTTCCCCTATTAGAATGTTAACTGCTGAAGAGTAGTATTCTTCATTCCTTTCTTCTTTCCTTCCTTCTTTTTTTCTTTTTTCTTTCTTTTCTTCTTTTTTCTATTCTTCCTTCCTTTTTCTCTTTCTTTTTCTTCCTCCACCCATCCATCCCTAATTCTTTCTTTTTGCTCCCTCCCGCCCTCGCCTCTCCCTCCCTCTTTTTGTTCCCCCCATTCCTTCTTCCATCCCTCCCCTTTCCTTCTTCCCTTCCTTCCTTCCTTCTTCTTTCTTTTCTCCCTTTCTTTTTTTTTCTTCCTCCCTCCCACCATTCCTTCCTTCCTTCCTTCTTTCCTTCCTTTCTTCCTTCCTTCCTTCCTTCTTTCCTTCCTCTCCCCTCTCTCCCTCTTTGTCTCTCTCCCTTCCTTCTTTACCTCTTTCCTCCTTCCTTTCCTCTTTCCTTCCTTCCTTCCTCTTTTCCTTCTTTCTTTCTTTCCTTCCTTCCTTTCTTCCTTCCTTCTTCTTTCCTTCCTTCCTTCCTTCCTTCCTTCCTTTCTTTCTTTCCTTCCTTCCTTTCTTCCTTCCTTCCTTCTTCTTTCCTTCCTTCCTTCCTTTCTTTTTCTTTCTTTCTTTCTTTCTTTCTTTCTTTCTTTCTTTCTTTCTTT
>JAJPUD010002821.1:68584-84447 GCA_023553655.1 Myrmecobius fasciatus | reverse complement strand
CTTTCTTTCTTTCTTTCTTTCTTTCTTTCTTTCTTTCTTTCTTTCTTCTTTCTTTCTTTCTTTCTTTCTTTCTTTCTTTCTTTCTTTCTTTCCTTCTTTCTTCCTTGTATTCCCAGTGCATAAACATGTAACAAAGAGGCACTTAATCAGTACTTTTGATCTGAATTAATTTCCAAGTACTTCTTGTCTTCATTCCTGTCCAATGTGTTGACTTTTGTCCTCATACAGGCATTCAGGACTCAGCCCTTTTGGCTAGTTGAGCTATATCTACCTTTCTTGGTGTTCCTCTATTTTCTGTCTCTAATTTTCTCCAGAGGCACTAATTCCCATTTTGTTCCTATTCAGGCTTCCTTTTGGGAGTTTTTCTCAGCCTTATCTCCTGCCTTTCTTATTTATTTTCTGTCTGTTTGTATCACTCTGATCTGTTCACATCTTATCCTTTTAAGATATTCCCTCTAGGATTTCATAGATTTTATTTGTATTTTAAAAGCTATTATTATTGGAAGCACTTCACTTTGGATGTACTTAAGTCCCAATGTTTATATTAACACAAACAAATCTGTAGAGGGGGAGAATCCAGGAGGTGATGGTTCAGAGGTGTAATGGTAAATGTTCAACAAGTGGTTCTCTGAGAAGGAAATGTACATATAGCACATTTTTAAATTTATCTGTATTATTAATATTTTTATATCACTTTCTTAAATCAAAACAGCTAACAAAATAAGTCAAACCATTACTCGTAGTGTTTTGCACATTTTGAGGTACAAATATTCACACTGAAAATATAACAATGGCTCTCATGAACCAGTATAGTTGGCTCCAGTACAACTCTATCATAGTCTTACTGTAGGATGCTCTGTTCAGATAGCATCTCAAGTATTGGGTACAATTCTGGACATGGATTAGATGGAAAGCATCAAGAGGAGGATAATTTTGATGACAAAGAATCTTTTGGTGGTGTTATTGTTGAGACATTTCAGTCATATACAATTCTTTATGACCCCATTTGGGAGTTTTCTTGGCAAAAATACTAGAGTCATTTGTCATTTCCTTCTTCAGCTCATTTTACAGATGAGGAAATTGAGGCAAACAGGATTAGGTGACTTGTCCAGGGTCACACAACTAGGAAATATCTGAGACCAGATTTAAACTCAGGAAGATGAGTCTTCCTGACTTCAGGCCCAGTACTTTAATGATTGCACCACATAGTTGACCCAAAAGATCTTTATATCATCACATGAAAGTCAATTGAAGAAATGTTCTGGTAAGCATACTATCTTCAATTTCAATTTATTCATTGATGAACATGGCAGGGACAAGCACTGATTCCCCTGGGGTATTCTACTGGATACTTCCTTCCAAAATGACATACAGCTGTTCATGACTACTAACCAGACAACTAGATGCTGAATATATCAATCAATCTAACAGCCCTACCATGTAGTCTTTGTCTTTCATAGTTTTTACAATAGCCTAAAACTTTTAAAATTGCTTTGTAGGAACTAGCATTATCTATAGTATTCTTGATCTGCCAATTTAATAACCCTAAAAAGGAAAAAATCAGAAAACCAAATCAATCCCATCCAAAACTGTTTCTTTCATCCAGTTTTGCTGCTGAACCTACTATCATCCTTTCCTAAGACTGATTAATGCTGCTTTAGGGGCATAGGAGAATAATTCATTGTTCAAGATAAGTTCTTTTTACACAGAGATAGGGCCACTTTCAATATCTACTAAAGTGTGGGATTCCATCATCAAATACTCCCCAAACCAAAACTCAACTCTAAAATTATCCCCAGAGAAATGTGATGGAATCAAGGGATAGTGGGGTTAGAGTAAAGAGGGAAGGAAGGAAAGAGTAAATGTTGAGGAGTGCCTAGATATCTTAGAATTTGCTTTGGCCTCTCATGAATAAATCATGTAAGAACCTTCCAGATTCTACTTGAAGTCTTTCAGTGAAGAGAAATTCACTTTTGAGTTCATAATAATTATTTCACTTTCTGATATGAATTTATTTAGGTTTTCTAATTATCATTTGGTAAAATTGAGTATTTTGTATTTTTGTATCTATTGCAGAGGTAGCTAGTTGGTATAAGGGGTAAAGCCCCTGACAAAGTTAGAAAGAGTTGAGTTCAAATCTTTCTTCAGATGCTTACTAAATGTATAGTTCTGGGAAAATCGCATAAACTCTTTTTTTTTTTTTTTTGCTTTTTTTTGCTGAGGCAATTGAGGTTAAGTGACTTGCCCAGGGTCACACAGCTAGGTAATGTTAAGTGTCTGAGACCAGATTTGAACTCAGGTCCTCCTGACTTCAGGGCTGGTGCAACTCTATTTTCCTTAATGTATTCATCTGTAAAACAGGGATAATAATAGCACCTACTTCCCAAGACTCTTGTAAAAAATAAATTAGGTACATTTTACAATCCTTAAAAAGCTATGAAAATGATTAGTTATCACATTCATCTCTTTCTATATTCTATTTTGTTGGTATGTGATTGTGTGTAATAATCCCTAATAATTTTATTCCATCATTTCTGTCATGATTTCATACTGCTTTATTTAAATGGACTTCTCACTGCTTGAATTAACTAGCTGCCTAAAAAAATGATGAAGGTTTTGCCTATAATCATACAGCAAGTCAGAAGCAGAATCTAGATCTGTTTCTCAACTCAATTGTCTTTCCATTATATTAAAATATCTTTTCTCTTTTAACCACTCTTTTCTCTCCAGTAATATAGGCAAATAGTTTAAAGAATGGATGTGTGACAATTCATCTTCATTAGCAAAGTAAATGTAAAAGTTCATAAAATGGAAATTCAATCCAACAAACATTTATTGCACATTTACTATGTTCAAATTTTATCTGGGCAACTCAGTGGCACAATGGATAGAGTGCCAGGACTGGAATCGGAAAGACTCATCTTTCTAAGTTCAAATCTGGTCTCAGACACTTACTAGCTATGTGATGCTAGGCAAATCAATTATCTCTTCCTTAGTTCTTCATCTTTAAAATGAGCTGGATAAGGAGATAGCCACCAAATCCAGCACCTTTGGCAAGAAAATTTAAAACAGTGTCATGAAGAATAAGACAAGACAGAAAAATTACTTCAAAACAACAATGTTCAAGATATGATGTTGGGTGGTAGGGATGCAGAGACAAAAATGAAGTAATCCCTGCTCTCAAGGAGCTTATATTCTATTGGAGCAATACAATAGGAATGCAGATAAGTAAGCATGAAGTTTCTCATTTTAAGAAGCAGGGAGGAATGCTAATGCATTGTTGGTGGAGTTGTGAAGTGGTCCAACCATTCTGGAGAACAATTTGGAATTATGATTAAAGGGTTATCAAGTCATGCATACCTTTTGACCCAGCAAAACCACTACTAGATCTATGTTCCGAAGATATTTTTTAAAAAGAAAAAGGACCTATATGCACAAAAATATTTTTAGTAACTATGTGTCAAAGAATTGGAGATTGAAGGGATGCTTATCATTTGGGAAATGACTGAATAAGTTGTAGCAAAACAACTTAATAACTTCTCTTCTTTCTTCACTCCAATCCAGAGAATTCCACTAAACTCCACTTGCAGGCCCCAAATTAGACATAACAGCTAACACTTATACACGGTGTCCCAAAAGTTTTAGTGCATTCTAAATTTTAATATGCTCACAGCTGCACTAAGACTTTGGGGACATCCTATATAGTACTTTAAAGTTTATTTATGAATTTATTTTACATATATCTCATTTACTTATTTATTTTGTTGGGGCAGTTGGGGTTAAGTGACTTGCCCAGAGTCACACAGCTAACACATATCTCATTTAATATTCATAGCAACCCTAGGAGGCAGGTGCTGCTATCCCCCTTTTACAGAAAAGGAAACAAGCCTGAGATTTTGTGATGTATTCAAAGTCTAAGGCAGGACTCAAATTCAGGTTTTAATCCTAAATAAAGCTGCTACTCTATTCTCTGATCCTCTAATAAAAGGGACATGAAAGCTTTGAGCCTTGGGGTTCAGAATAAAAGGATTCTCCTCAGTGATTCTTCACATCAATCTTTACTGAGTCCTTTTTTTCCCCTGCCAATCTTTTGGTTCCCAGGATTTATGCTTTCTTCCTTTAGCCAGCCCTCTGCTTTACATGTCCTGGTTCTTCTTTATGGACCAGCCCTTGACATCTTTGAGCAGGCTCTATTTCCAATTGCCTGTTTGGTCTCACAACCTTATTCTGATTTTCTGATATTTAGCTAAAAATCTCTTAAGCCTTATTTCACTTTTCAAAACTCTAGCTCTTAGCCTTGTGGCAAAAGCCAGCTTCTGCCCATCAAGTACTTGAAGGGAGAGTCATGTTGGAGGAAGTATTGATTTGTTTCTCTCAGCCCTATAAAGTAGAAGTAGGAAGCAAAATTCAGCTTGATATATGGAAAATCTTTCTACCAAATAGAGAACAACCCTGAATTAGAATCCCCTACCATTCAATTCCCTATCAATGGAGAACGTTAACCAGAAGCTTTATAACCATTGTTGAATGGGTTCCTGTTTCACTTCTATGTGACTTCTGAGCCCCTCTCAAGGACTGTTCTATGAGTTTATGGTATCCTAACAAAAGAGGGCCCAGGCCCAAAGAAGGTAAAAGAGGCTAATACAACAATCAAGTCTTATTTAGCCTTGACTAGAGCTAGTAAAGGGTACTAAAGAGTTACCAAGACAAGATCCAGTGGTCAGACCATGCCCAGTAGGGCATTTGTCATAACAGACAGGGGATAAAAGCATTACAAAGGAGAAACCAAGATATTAGCAGAGGACTGGAAGATCCCCCAAGAGAAGGGAACAGGGTTCTGAGCTTTTGTGTATGTTTTTGAAGATTTTTTTTTCTTGAAATTCTTAAACTCTAGGACTAAAAGGATTTCCAGAAGTTATTTATCCATTCCCTTCATTCCCTTGCTTCTCAGGAGGGTTGCATTAGAGCCACTTAGATATGAATTCTATTCTTAAAAATTTTTAGGAGAAAAGATTCTTAGGAGATATTAAAGGCAAGGGGAAAGACCTGAGGACAGTAAGGCTCCTTCTATTTACAATTTCCTGTACATTTTAAAGTTCAGGTCAGCTATTAAGCAGAATAGGCAGAAGTGGCTCAGGATCATAATTCTACAATATTCTGGAATCTTTACTCCCCTTCACCCCTCATCTCCAAACATGCCATTTCTACCACCACAGCATTTCTTGCAATGTTCTCTTCTCCATTCCCATAATTACCCCTTAATTTAGGTCCTCATCACCTCTCACCTAGACTATTACAACCTTTCTCAAGCCTCTCAACTCTATTCCATCCTACACACCTCTGCCAAAGAAATTTTCCTTAAGGATACATCTGATCCTATAACTCTTCTAGTTCACCAAATCTAGTGACTTCTTATGATCTACAGGATAAAAGGTGAATTCTTTGTTTAGTATTCAAAGCCCATAGTAACCTGGCTTCATCCTAGCATTCCAGTTTCACTAGACATGCATAAGTCTTCCTTACCAAAAAGGCCTTCCTTCTCTCTGTCTCCATCTGCTGTCTCTCACTATCTCACTGTTTCTCTGTCTGTCTCTGTCTCTCACTGTCTCTGTCTCTCACTGTCTTTCTGTCTATGAATGTGTCTCTCTCTATCTCTCCATCTTTCTCTCTGTTTTTTTTTTGGCTTCCCCATCTCCATCTCTTTATCTTTGTCTCTCTCATTGTGTCTCTCTCTGTCTCTATCTATGCCTCTCCATTTCTTTTTGTCTCCATTTCTCTTTGTCTTTGTCTTTCCATTTTTCTGTCTCTCCATTTCTCTCTGTGTCTCTGTGTCTCTCTGTTTCTCTGCATATGTCTCTATCTTATCTCTCCCTCTCTCTCTATCTCTGATTCTGTCTCTTTCTGTCTCTCTCTATCTCTCTGTCTCTTTCTCTTTCACACCCACACCCACCCACCCACCCACCCACACACACACACACACACACACACACAAACACACACACACTGCTTAATGTTTCCTTCTCTGTATGTTCTCCTTACCTCTACATCAGACAGCTTCTTCTTCCTTTGAGATTCAGTTCCAGTACTATATTCTTCTTAAATATTTTTTTCAACATTTCCTCCTAACTACTAGTGCTCTCACTCCCAAACTACCTTGCATTTAACTAATTTATATATTTATTTGTTTTTTATATAGTCATACATAAATTTATACATTATATATCTATAGGTTTATATTTATTTACATAAATATGCAATTTACATATAACTCTATACTTATCTTGTACATATTTATATGTATTTATCTCCCCCACTAGAATTCTCTGTAAGTAGGAATTGTTTCATTTGTTTTATCTGTTTTTTGTCTTTTGCTCCTGTCTATTGTCACTTTCATGAGATTTGTAGGTAGTGTGAGGGAAGGTGTTGTATCCCCAAGTACCTAGGACAATTTATAGGTTTACATTTATTTATATAAATATGTAATTTACATATGTTAACTCTATACTTATCTTGAACATATTTATATGTATTTATCTCCCCCACTAGAATGTAAGTTCCCTGTAAATAAGAACTATTTCATTTGTTTTATCTGTCTTTTGTCTTTAACATGCCTATTATCACTTTCATGAGATCTGGAGGTAGGGTGAGGGAAGGTGTTGTATCCCAAGCACCTAGAACAATGAGAAATTTGAAATCTTTCCCCTAGAATTTTTTAATAATAGAATTGACACCTCTATTAAGTGGTTCATATGCCACCTTCCTGAAAAGCAAGAGGATGGATTAATTAATTCCTAAAAGTTGTTTCCAGTACTAGAATTTAAGGATTTCAAGAAAAAAAATGTTCAAAGAAGATACTCAAAGGGAAAAGAGCCTTCTGTGTGGATTTCTCAGCATTATTTTCAGGGACCTCATTCTCCAACTTGTATTTAAAATATTTGGAGTGTATGGAGTGTTCAGGGAATACCTTCACCTCTAGTATGAGGGCATGCTGAGTCCTTTCCAGGGCTGTTCATCCACCTTTGATATCCACTTTCAAGTCTCACCTGGGGTACCAAGAAGCTTTAGCATGCTTTAGCACAGAAGCCACATCCAGATAAAATCATCTCAGCAAATGGGATAAACTGGGTTGGGAGAACTATCAGGACTCAGATCTATCTGTGAGTTAGAAGGATGTCTTCCCCAAGCATATTAAGATTTCTCCCAGCAAAATGGGTAGATGAGAACAATCTGTTACATTGGCTATGAAGTAAGCTGAAGCAGGTACTCTAGAACACTCAGAGCTTGGTCAGACCAAGGCAATACAGACTTTTGTCTTGTCACTAGACTTTGTTGACTTTGCAAGAGAGAGTGAGGATACAGACCTTGTGCAATTTGCCCCCCTTAAATATAATTCATGCACAAGTCAAGGCAAGACATCACTTGTGATGTCATTAGTCCTTTTTAAAAACAAAGACAAACAACATTTATAAGATTTAGAAACTAGTGGAGTCAGAAATGGTCATTTGGCTATATTGCAAAACTCTAATGAGTTAGCCAAAAAATCATGGACCTGAAAATAGAAATCAGTCCATCCTCCTTATTTTGTAGATGGAGAAATAATAGCCTAGAAGAATGAACCAGTGAATGCTTAAGATCATCCAGCTATTGATCATAGATTTTCCCAGATTTCCTGAATCCTGAATATCCTGACTGAAAGTCCAGTAAATCTTATTGTCTTTTATCCCTAAGTGACTGATTTTAATCAGTGATCTACAAATATTTTCCACATACACATTTCACTAGGATTCACAGCTATTACATACATTAAATATGCACACATAAACACATACATTATACATATACATATACACATATACATTAAAACTCAGTCTACTTGCATATAGCCCAATTAGCATTCCTTTTCTATAAACCAGCCACATACTCTTAGCAGAGCTCACTGATTATTATAATTCAATTTAAACAATCCGTAATGCCTCCTTTCCCTCTGAAGTGAGCTTTGTCATGATATAATTTTCCAATGGAAAGGAAGCAAAGACCATGAATCTGAAACATATTTTTCCTTCTCTCCTACCTGAGAGCAAAGGGCGGCTTTAGCTTACAACCTTTGATTGGAAAGCCAGACTTTTATGAGCATGGTCACTATAATCAATCTAGATTATGTCTCACATCAACATCTATTCTTTGAGTCAAAGAAAAACAATAACATTTTGCTTCAAATTAAGTGGATTTATGGTGTGCCTGCACTAAACCAATTATGGAAATTCAAAGTAGATATTTGAGATTGTTTATCATTCCCATGGTCCAAGCCTTCTGAAACAGCAAAACAACATGCCAGTCAACATGATTTATTATTAGGTAACTGAATAGGTATGATCTACCTGTCAAAAAAATTACATTGTGCTATTACCAGCACTTTAGTTTAAAAGTAAAACTGGTAGGAAAAACCCTGACCACTCATAATGAATGGGGTGTGCAGAGTGGTCAGTCTCAGCAGCCTCCACCTGGAGGTCTGAATGACAGGATGGTATTTTTCAGGAGGTGTTTTGGATGACTGCTTCAGGCAGGTGACAAGGCGGCCCCTTGATCAGATTGTAACCTTTCATTTTCTAGGGCTAAGTGAGGTTCACTGGAATGAAACGGACCACAAAGAAAATCCCATCACTCTTCACTGTGATGAAGAAAGGCGCTTGAGTCCACTCTGACAGAGGCAGCATCTGCTGTGTGGCCATTGATATGACACTTACTCACCCTGAAGCCTGGATGCCCATTTCAGAAACCACTTGATGCAAAAGTTTCCATGCTTATTGTACTGTTCACAGTTAAAAAAAATTAAAGAGACTTCATCATCCGACACCACAAAATCCTGACCCAGGCTGGGCTCTCAGCCAATATGACCGCTTCAAAGGATAAATAGTTCAATAACAGACGCAGAAAGCCTAGATCGTAAATTCCAGGAGGAAAAACTGTGACTCAGAGACTGGCACTGACAGCTGGCTGAGCATTATAACAACAATAGGACTGGCATCAGAACTCTGCCACCATCAGCTTTTAGGACCACAGCGTCCTAAAGAGCTGGAAAGGACTATCAGCGGATAACTAGTTCCCCACTCACTTGCCAGAACAGAACATAAAAAAGGTGAGACCCAGAGGAATGGAACAGCTTGCACAAAGTCATGAGGGCAATAAAGTATGGTAGAAGCCATATGGAAAGCTAAGTTCTCTGATCCCAAACCCAGGGCAATTTCTATTGCATCTCCATGCTGTGGGAATTCAGAGGAAGGAGGTTACCTAGCTGTGGGTAACACTATCCCTGAGGGACAAAACAATTGTGGTTTCACAGTAACTAATGGCCACTCAAATGAACTTCTCCAACATCCCTTCCCACCAAAAAAAGGGGGGGGAGGGAATAATGTAGAATTCGAGTTTTTTGTTATTATCAAGTTGTGTTGGGTCCTTTTTGTTGTGTTATGGCAAAGCTATTGGAATGGTTTGCCATTTCTGTTTCAAGGTCATTTTATAAATGAGGAAATAAATTAAGTGACTTGCTCAGGGTCACATAGTTGGTAAGTGTCTAAGGCCAGATTTGAGCTCAGGAAGATGACTTCAGGTGTGGCAATCTATCCACTGTGCTTTCCAAAAGCAGTAGATTCCAAAACAATTTCAATCTCAGCTCAAAATAAAATGTTGCACAGCAGATAGCACTCTGGATGGAGAAGTCAGGAAGGTCCTGTTTGAATCTTGCTTGAAGCAGTAGATTCCCAAACAATCTCAATCTCAACTCAAAATACAATGTTGCACAGCAGATGGCACCCTGGATGGAAAAGTCAGGAAGGTCCTGTTTGAATCTTGCTTGAAGCAGTAGATTCCCAAATAATCTCAATCTCAACTGAAAATACAATGTTGCAAGCAAATAGGTACCCTGGATGGAGAAGTCAGGAAGGTCCTGTTTGGATCTTGTTTCACATACTGGCTATGTTAGTCAGAGACCCTTCTGATTTGAGATTTGCTTTCAAGGAATCCCAAGTTTAAAAAAATTCTCAATTTTGAGAGGCTTATATGCAGACCTGGCCAGCAAGGTGGGTATGGTGGATAGAGTGTGGGGTCCTGGAGTTAGGAAGACTCATCTTCCTAAATTCAAATACAGCCTCAAACACTTACTGTGTGACACTAGACAAGTCACTTCACTCTGTTTACCTCAGTTTCCTCATTTATAAAAAGAATGGAGAAGGAAATGGCAAATCATTCCATATTTTTGCCAAGAAAACCTCAAATGAGATCATGAAGAGTCAGATGCAGTTGAAAAATGACTGAACAACAACTTCAAGACTCTGGGGTCCAATTCTCTAATCACTGAACCACCCAGCGTTTGTCCATACTAGCTACCCTCTCACCCCCTTAGTATAAGCAGTCTATACCACAGGGTGGCACTATTAGTCTTAGAGAGACCAGCTAGGACCCTGTTGGAAAAGGACTTCCTGGAATGTCAAAAAAAAAAAATCACCTTAACCTCGAATTCATTTCCCTTCCAGAGAGAACAAGGGGATATTTGGGTTTTCTGTGTGCATTTTATAGATTATTTCTGGTCTTTCATGAATTCTTTGTGTCTTTTGCATCTTCTATGGAGTATGATAAAAGATTTCTCCTTTTTAACTTACCTGTTTTTGTTTGGGAGTCAGGAACCCCTATTACCCATATATGGGGAAATAAATGCAAATTATACTCAACTATTGGATGATTTTTTGGAGCAATATCAAGTGGGACCAACATGTCAGTGAGAGATGACCCCCTTTTAGGTCAATCCCTGGGGACTGACCCAAGTCTATTCTAGTCTAGAGCCTTGTAGATCCCTGGGCCATGCTTGAACATAATACAACAGTGAGACTGATCCAGTTGGCCAAGATAAATGGTGGATTACTGATTAGGGTCATTAATGCTATTTAGGAGAAAAGTCAGATCTCTGCCTCATACTTATACAAATAATACTTTTAATTCATTTATGTGGAGGGGGGGAAATCAACCAGATGATCACCTTGTAGAACATTAATTAGTAATTAAGCAACTAGGTTCTTTTTTTTTTTTTTTTTTTTTTTTTTTTTTTTTTTTTTTTTTTTTTTTAATTTTTATTTTATTTGAATAACATATGTGTGGGTAATTCCTCAACAATAACCCTTACATAGTTTTCCGCCACAAATTTTTCCCCCCAACTCCCCACCCCTCCCCCTAGATGGCAGGATATCCACTACATGTTAATCACGTTAAAATATTGGCAAATCGAATATATGTATACGTACTTCCAAACTTATCATTGGTGTGCAAGAAAAATCTTATCCACACGAACGATATATCAGATAAAGGAAACACAATGTAAGCACACATCAATCAAGGACTATGAGAATGTTATGTTGTGGTCCACATTTCACATCCCTCTCTCTGGGTGTATATGGCTCTCTTCAGTGAACAATTGGAGGTGGTTTGAAACATTTCATTGTTGAAGAGAGCCATGTCCATCAGAATTGATCGTCATATAGTACTGTTGTTGCTGTGTATAATGATCTCCTGTTTCTGCTCATTTCACTCAGCATCAGTTCATGTAAGTCTCTCCAGGCCTCTCTGAAATCGTCTTGCTGGTCATTTCTTACAGAACAATAATATTCCATAACATTCATATACCATAATTTATTCAGCCATTCTCCAATTGAAGGGCATCTATTCAATTTCCAGTTTCTAGCCACTACAAAAAGGGCTGCCACAAACATTCTTGCACATGTGGGGCCTTTTCCTTCCTTTATGATTTCTTTGGGATATAAGCCCAATAGAAATGCTGCTGGGTCAAAGGGTATGCACAGTTTGATAACTTTTTGAGCATAGCTCCAAATTGTTCTCCAGAATGGCTGTATCCGTTCACAGCTCCACCAACAATGCATCAGTGTCCCAGCCTTCCCACAACCCCTCCAACATTCATCATTAACTTTTCCTGTCATTTTAGCCAATCTGACAGGTGTGAAGTGGTATCTCAGGGTTGTCTTGATTTGCATTTCTCTGATCAATAGTGATTTGGAGCACCTTTTCATATGACTATAAATAGTTTTAATTTCATCCTCTGAAAATTGTCTGTTCATATCCTTTGACCATTTATTGATTGGAGAATGGCTTGAATTTTTATAAATATGAGACAATTCTCTATATATTTTAGAGATGAGACCTTTATCAGAACCCTTAAATGTAAAGATGATTTCCCAATTTATTGCTTCCCTCCTATTCTTGTCTGCATTGATTTTGTTTGTACAAAAACTTTTTAATTTAATATAGTCAAAGTTATCTATCTGGTTTTCAATTAAAAGTTCCAGTTCTTCTTTGGACATAAATTTATTCCATCTCCACAGGTCTGAGAGGTAAACTATATTATGTTCCTCTAACTTGTTTACAAAATCACTCTTTATATCCAGATCATGAACCCATTTAGATCTTATCTTGGTATGTGGTGTTAGATGTGGGTCAAGCCCTAATTTCTTCCACACTAGTTTCCAGTTTTCCCAGCAGTTTTTGTCAAATAGTGAATACTTATCCCAAAAGCTGGGGTCTTTGGGTTTATCAAAAACCAAATTGCTATAGTTATTGCCTAGTTTGTCTTGTGATTCTATCCTATTCCACTGATCGACTACTCTATTTCTTAGCCAGTACCAAATGGTTTTGATGACCGCTGCTTTATAATATAGTTTTAGATCTGGTACAGCAAGTCCACCATCTTCAGCCTTTTTTTTCATTAATCCCCTTGAAATTCTAGACCTTTTGTTTTTCCAAATGAACTTTGCTACTATTTTTTCTAGATCTGTAAGATAATTTCTTGGGAGTTTGATTGGTATGGCACTAAATAAGTAAATTAGTTTGGGTAGTATTGTCATTTTTATTATATTCGCTCGTCCTACCCATGAGCATTTTAAGTTTTTCCAATTGACTAGGTCTGATTTGATTTGTGTGGAAAGTGTTTTGTAATTTAGTTCATATAGTTCCTGACTATCCCTTGGCAGATAAATTCCCAAATATTTTATACTATCAACAGTTATTTTGAATGGGATTTCTTTTTGTATCTCTTGCTGCTGAACTTTATTGGTAATATATAAAAATGCTGATGATTTATGTGGATTTATTTTGTATCCTGCCACTTTGCTAAAGGTGTGAATTGTTTCTAGTAGTTTTTTAGTTGAGTCTCTAGGATTCTCTAAGTATACCATCATGTCATCTGCAAAGCAACTAGGTTCTTTAAAAAAAAAAATCAATCACTTCTCCTATGCAAGCCCATCCCCTTCCCCCTACATCCAGGATAACAATTTTGACTGTGGCTTCAAAGGAGAAAAAAACAAAGTGGAAGGGAGGTGAGATCAAGAGAAGAGAACCTTTATTTAGGATTTTATGACTCCCAACCAATTTGTTTGCTGGGAACAAAGAAAAGATACAGTAGTCCTATGGAAGTGATGAAGTGGTGATTAGTACTCACCCCCAGCCAGCAATGCCCTAGGTGGTATAACTGACAACTGAGAATTAGGTTAAGGTCCCTACCCTGTAGTTTCCCTGCAGGGATGGCTGGTTACCAGGTCAGAAACATCAAGAGAAATTTGTGAGGGAGTCCCGCTGATAATTCTTTTCTCAGTCTGCATTGCAATTAGTTCCTGGTTTCCTTTTTTTTTCCAGTTTTTTTTTTTTCCAGTTTTACAGTGTTACACTCTAACTGGAAAGCATGAAAACAACAGCATCCCAACCCTCGGGGAAACAACTAGAGCAAATTGTGGAGGCAGATAGACCCCTCCCCCCCAATGACAAAATGAGAAGCTCTGGAAAGTTTACCCACTGATAATCAAGATAGGTATAGGAAGCAAAGGTTCTATTGTACTCCAGTCTTGTTGGACATGCCATGACATCTTTCTCCCCCATAAACACTTTCATAGTTCTGGAGCTCCACCAGAAACTGAAAATAAGCATTTGGGCTTCGGCCTGAAAAATCCAGAATGGATTGACCCATTCTGGGACCCTCCCTGTTCACAGAAGTTCAAGCCAGACGATATAACCCCCCAACAGCCCACAAGGGATGTTGTACCCAAATCCTGTGATCCTTTGGAGGTAGAGAATTCTGTGCTGCTGATGGAAGAGATGGAGAATGGGAAACTGGCTAAGAGACCCAATGAGACCTGAAAGCCAATGATTAGCTTGCTAAAGTCTATAAATAAAATTATTCCTCAAGTATCTTAGCCATATGTAAAGGATTCAGAGCAAATATCAAAGAATAAAAACCCTTTCCTAAGCTAATGCTTAAGATTATTTTTTGAGGACAAAAAAAGCAGGAAAGAGGGAAAAAGGAGAAAGAGATATTGTTAATACCAGGTCCTCATCTTTGAACTGCATTTTGACACAACAGTAGATACATTTTACTATTAATTCAGCAAATATTTCAGTGTTCTTATTATACTCCTCCTTAGGAGGTAAAACATTAACAGCATTGAAAATTATAACTGGCCAAAGAAAATTACCCATGCATATGTTTTGAAAATAAAAAGCTTTAAAATATATACATACATACATATATATGTATATATATAAAAGAAAATTATAACTGAGTCCAAGATGGTAGCAGTTGGATTAGCCCATCTTTATCTATCATTTTTGAAAAATAGAAATCTTATGTAGTATCTTTGCCAGAGGGAAAAAATAAAAATGTGTTCAAAAACAGTAAGACACAATGACTGAACAACAAATATATAATGTTGCCTTATATAATTGGGACAGCATAGTGATCCTCAAATAGGTACTATGTGATCTTGGGCTGTGTGACCTTGGGCAAGCCACTTAACTCTGTTTGCCACAGTTTCCTCATCTGTAAAATGATCTGCTGATGGAAATAGTAAATCACACTAGTATCTTTGCTAAAAAAAAATGAATGGGACATGATTGAACAACATATAATGCTATGTATCTACCAACTCCTGTGTTTCAATGTGAAAAAGATTCAAAAAAATCTAAAGTTCACTCTTTCTTCTCTTCTCCCTGCCCTTACTCCCTAGTTACCATAATAAGATATAATAGTAATTCAACTTTCTATGACATCTTAATATTCATAAAATATTTATCTTGTGAGAATCCTGTGATGTGGGTAGCATAAATATTATCATACCCATTTTACAGTTGGGAAAAGAAAGCTCAGAAAACTCATTGTCTTAGAACTACTAAGTGTTGCACCTGTCAGATTGGCTAAAATGATAGGAAAAGATAATGACGAATATTGGAGGGCATGTGGGAAAACTGGGACACTGATACATTGTTGGTAGAACTGTGAACAGATCCAACCATTCTGGAGAGCAATTTGGAACTATGCTCAAAAAGTTATCAAACTGTGCATACCCTTTGACTCAGCAGTGTTTCTATTGGGCCTATATCCCAAAGAGATCTTAAAGGAGGGAAAGGGATCCACATGTGCAAAAATGTTTGTGGCAGCCCTTTTTGTAGTGGCTACAAACTGGAAACTGAATGGATACCCATCAATTGGAGAATGGCTGAATAAATTATGGTATATGAATGTTATGGAATATTATTGTTCTATAAGAAACGACTAACAAGATGACTTCAAAGAGGCCTGGAGAGACTTGTATGAACTGAGACTGAGTGAAATGAGTGGAACCAGGAGATCATTGTACACGGCAACAACAAGACTATATGATGATCAATTCTGAAGGACATGGCTCTCTTCAACAATGAAATGTTTCAAACCAGTTCCAATTGTTCAGTGAAGAAAGCCATATATACCCATAGAGAGGGATGTGAAATGTGGACAACAACATAAAATTTTCATGCTCTCTATTGATGTTTGCTTGCAT
>JAJPUD010002821.1:37424-68484 GCA_023553655.1 Myrmecobius fasciatus | reverse complement strand
TTAAAAAAATGTAAAAAGAAAACCTACTAAGTGTTGGATGAGCCCAGGAATCTTTGACTTCAAACTCTTGGACTTTAATAATAGAATATATACGACTTTACTATTTTATCTATATTACCAGGACTCCAGTTTTACAGGAAATCAACTTGTTATTGTTCAATCATATCTGATTCTTTGAGATCTCTTTTGAGATTTTCTTGGCAAAGATACTGGAGTGATTTGCCATTTCCTTTTCCAGCTCATTTTATAGGTAAGAAAACTGAGGCAATTTGGAATAAATGACTTGCTCAGGTTAACAGTAAGTGTCTGAGACTGAATTTTAATTTGGTTCTTCCTAACTTCAGGTCAGACACTTTATCACCTAGACTACTTAGCTGACCACCTTAATGGTCATTTAATTTGACACTTTACAACGGAAGAAACTGAGGTGTAGGGAAAAGAAACTAATTGTCAAGGGACACAGACGTTAGAGGACAGAGGTTCTCTAACTCCAAACTCAAGAGAAGTTTTAAATTTTAACTAAAGAGTTTAATAGACATGTGGAGGAATTTCTCCAGTCAGGTAGGTTAGAGAACAGGGAGAAGTGAGAGATCGAAGAGGAACCTGACATTCTGATTTTCAGGATGCATAGGGTTTAGTAGAAAAATCCTTGAAGTTGCCTGAGGGACAGAAAGGTTAAATTATTTACCCAATGTCCCACATCTTATAAAGCTGACTCTAAGAACTCTATCTTCCAGGTTTGGCATCTTACTATGAATTTTACAATTAACAAATTCCATATTCTCTGGCGCTGATTTTTTAAAAAAAATGTATTGCCTCTTTCAATAAGAGGGCAACTAGGTGGCTAGTGTGTAGTCCCAGGTGTAGAATTAGGAAGACCTGAATTGGTACATAGAAAGCACTTAATTTTATTTTTGTTCATTTGTTCCTTCATAACCCTTCACCATCTAATTAGCCACCAATAAATCCTAGACATGTCCCATTTGATCATTGTTTGGATCCTGATTGATTCAGATTGAATGTAGATAGCAATCATTTCTGCTTTGGCCAGAAATCCTGAAGGTTGTCCCCTCCCACTTTATATTTATTTATTTAGATTTTTTTTTGGACTAGGTGAAAGAGGAGATTCTTTGCCTCAGTTGCTACCTGGCCTTAATCACTGAATGGATGCAGTCTCAGTCAAACTGAGACCTTCTGAAGACCTTGGCTTAAAAAGGCCACTGTCTCCCATTGCATCCAGGGCAATTTCCAGTTGTCCTGATCTATAGTTGGCCACTGGACCCAGATAGCTCTGGAGGGAAAGTAAGGCAGGTGAATTCGCACGGGGCTCCCTCATTTAAATCCAATTCACTTGCATCTCATGGTATCACTTCCCAGAAGTCATGATCCTCGTTAAGAAGTAAGTACAAACAACAAATAACAATCACATCTTTCTAAGACTTATTAGAGATATTATTTATAAATATTTCGGTTCAAATTGGCCTTCTTGCTCTTCCATCACATATGTGTTTTTGAACAGACTGCTCCTATGCATGGAATATGCTTTTTCCTCACTTCTACCTCTTCAAAGCCCTCCTCATCTTCAAAATTCAGCATACATACAAGCTCTTACATGAGACCTTTCCTCATCCTCCCAACTGCTTGTTTCACTAGACAAAAAATTAACTAGTATAAATGCAAATTGTTGCAGACAGCATCTGTTTTCCTTTACATATCTCCAGTATCTGGAACAGAATAGGTACTTAAATATTTGTTTATTGATTGAATAGTTGAGTGGAAGAATGAAAGTATAAATCAAAGTTTTCAATTCATACAACAAAAATTTGATGAACATTCAGTTAATAGGGAGACAAAAATAATTACAGGCTACAAAAACAAGTTCTGTCTCAAGGAGTTTACAATATAATTAGTCTAATGGGGAAGAGAAGGAAATGAGACATGCACAGAAAGCAATCAACCAAATCAATTAATCAATCAACAGGTATTTATTAAGCATTTACATAGAAACAAAGGAAGCCCCCACCAAGAAAAAGGACCCTACCTTCAAGGAGTTATCATTCTAATAAGGAAAAATAGTAATTGCTCACATTTATGTAACAGCTGGGTGGCTCAGTGGATAGAGTGCTGGACTTGGAATTAAAAAGTCTTGAGTTCAAATGCAGTTTGAGATACTAGCAATGTGACTCTTATTAAGAAATAAACTGTCTCAGTTTCCTCATCTGTAAAATAGGGATAAAAATAACATCCACTTTCCAGGATTGTTGGGAAGATCAAATGAGATAATTGCAAAGTACTTAGCACAGCACCTGGCACATAGTAAGCTTTATATAAATCTTCCTTATTATTATTATTATGTAGTGTTTAATGTATATCTCGTTTAATACTTATAGTGATTCTAAGATTAGGTTCTTTTTATTCCATTTTACAGAGGAGTTGAAGATGATGAAAATAAAGTGGTTTGCCCATAGTCATTTAACAAATAAATATCTGGACTAGGATTTGAACTTAGGTCTTTCTTTATTTAAATATGGCAGTTTCTGGAGAGTAACAACTAGCTGCCTCTCTAACTTTGTTCTTAGGAAGAGGGAGATCAGGGTAAAAGAGAAATCCAATCAGTGTTTTATTTCCCCAAACAGGAAACATCTCCTAGTAATGAAGAACACAAGAACCAGTTGCGCAGAACACATAAACTGAAGGAAGGATGAGTCAAGGATGGTCTAATCCAGGTATTCTTCTTGCTATACCCAGCTGCTTTCCTGAGCACACCAGTAACCTTCTTCCTGTATGTGAACTTTTCTGGGAAAACTGAAGCTGTCAAATGATTCAGCATCATAGTCTTTTGATGAGTCAGAAAAGAAGGTTCTTAAGTAGCCTATATAATAATATTTATCTGATTGCTTCTAATTTGATTCCATTCATATTTTATTTCATTTATTCCTTTTCTGAAAGGTTCCTATATAGAACATGGTTAGAAAAAGTATTTTCTTGAATTGATATATATATCCTCTTTCTTCAGCTTCTCCACACTGAGATTTCTTCATAAACTTTTCTGTCACACTGTAGGACTCTAGGAAGAAATGCAAGTTCCATATCATTGATGGCTTTCACAGATATGCTAGAAGTAAAATCCAACCTTATCTTGTGCTACTCCTCATCACTTATTCTAAGATCTAGCCAAATGGAATTAATTTTAAATTCATTAATTGATTTGCTATTAAATGTATAATAAATTTATTATATAATATATTAAAGTAATAAATCACTGAAATAAATTGATTAAAATAAATAAATTAAAGCAATACATTTATTAAAATAAATAAAATTTATTAAAATTAAATAATTTGTTTAAATAATAAATAATGATATTTAAATAATAAAACTAAAACAATAAATAATAAATTAAAATAATGAATAGGATAAAATAATGGAATAAATTAATTTCATTAATTAACCTGTTAAAAAAAATCTCATGGCCTTGCACTGATGTTTTTGCTCACACTTGGTCCCAAATCCTAACAAATTCCTGGTATGATCTCCTCCTTCCCTAGGTCAAAACTTCTTAAACTATGGGCTGTGATCCCACATGGGGTCAAGTAACTAAATGTGGGGGTTGTAAAATTCAAATTTGTTATCAGGAAATGTCTGTTCTATGCATCTATATATTAAGGATCATGTAGAAATTTTTCGAGTGAAAAGTTTGCAAGTGGAAAAAAGTTTAAGAAGCCCTGCCATAGGAAATAGTCTACACAGTTCAAGGGTATCCCACTTGCCCAAGTCAGATGTATTCTCAGTGTGAAGATTTCTTTGATCTCCCCAAGCCAAAGTGATTTCTTCCTTATCTATTACATGACACTTTAGTCTCCACTTGCGTATTTATCATATTGTGATTTTTCATTGTGGCTAGGTTGTACAGTGGATAAAGCATCAGAGTTAAAGTCAGAAAAATCTCAGTTCAATTCTCACCTCAAATACTTCCTAGCTCTGTGACCTTGGACAAACCAGTTAATTTCTGTTTGCCTCAGTTTCCTCAATTATATAATGGAGATGATAATATCTACCTCCCAGGGTTGTGGTGAGGATGGATGAGATAATACTTGGAAAGCACAGCACTTAGCACATACTAGATATAATTATTTTTGTTATTGTTGTGGTGGTAGAGACAATATGGTATAATGGATAGACTTGTCCTTCAAGCAATGGCTTCTAGTTTTATCTCTAACATGCATTGGCTGAGTGACCCTGCCCAAGTAACTTCTCAGTACATCAGTTAACTCCTTGAAAAAATAAATTGCAGGGCAGCTAGGTGGTACATTGGATAGAGCACCAGCCCTGAAGTCAGGAGGACCTGAGTTTAAATCTGTCCTCAGCTACTTAACACTTTCTAGCTGTGTGACCTTGGACAAGTCGCTTAATACCAATTGCTTCAGCAATATATATAAAATTGCAAAGAATGTTTGAATTCCAGGAGTAAAAAGAGTTTCCTATAACAACAAAACAGGTCTAGTCACAAGCCTGATTTTTATTATGATTATCTATCTAGGTGGTTTTTTCATCTTCCCTGATGGTTTAAAAGCAGCTTAGGAATGGAGAAAGAGCACTGGTTCTGGAGTCAGAATTGGTTGTTGTTTTCAGCCATTTTTCCAGCCGTGTCTGACTTTTCATGATCCCATTTGAGGTTTTCTTGGCAAAGATACTGGGGTAGCTTCCCATTTCCTTTTCCAGCTCATTTTTACAGATAAAGAAACAGAGACAAAAAGAGTTAAGTGAATTGTCCAGGCCACACAGCTAGTAAGTGTCTGAAGCCAGATTGGAATTCATGAAAATGAGTGTTCCTGACTTAGCACTTCATCTATCTAGCTACCCCTAAAGTCAGTAGATCTGGGATCAAATCCCAGCTCTGATGCTTACTATGTGATGTGGGGCAATCTACTTAACTGTCTTTTAGGCCAGTGGTATCAAAATCAAATAAAAATAGATCTCTGAAGGCTGCATATTGACTTTAAAAATTGACACTTATATGTGTTAAAATGCATTTTTATTTATTTTTATAAACATTTTCCAATTTTATTTTGATCTAGGTTTGGCCCAGAATTTTGCTGGTCTCTTATGTTGGGCTGTAAACTTGACTCTTCTACTCCAAGCAACTGCAAGAAACTACAAGTTTCAGAGAAAGCGCAAATCTGCATTGGAAGAGGGATTCTCTTTACCCAGAAGTTCTATAGATCAATGAAAGGTAGGTTCTCTGCACTAGGATTTGATAGTGATATTTTAACTGCAAGCTGCAGCCTATAATGCTTCAGTATTATAGTTAGATATTTGCTCAATAACTTATTTTCCCCCATCCTTTTTCTCATGACCACCCACAAATATCTAAATGTTATCAACGCTTTGAGAAAGGACTATACTTATCTGTCTGTCTGACTGTCTATCTTCTGAATCATCCTCTCCACCCCAAAAAACCCTCCAGTCAGCAGAAGCAAGAATCAATTTAGTTCACGGTTACAGGTCAGCATTGACAGTATTCTCTAGTGGAGGTGTTTCATGTCCCATCTCATAAGCATAGGAAACCCAAGAGGCTACTGCCATCTCTTCAAATACCTGTTTGGGATTCAGAGTCTAATAAATGCTCATTTTTTTTCTCCTTGTTATAACATTCATTTCCTTTAGTCATGGCCAAATCTTCAGTTCATCTCTTTCTAAATGCAGCAATGATTTCTTCCTAGCTCTTCTATTTCTTTATCCATTCATTTCTAAGTTGTTTAGTACTCCTTCAAGCCTCCCTTCTCAAAAGACATTTCTGTACACTTTGTGCCTACTGCCTGCTGAGTCAGGCAATTCAAGATTCTGTCCTTTAGTTGTGGCCCTAAATCACCATAGGAACATAGCAAGTCATCCAGAGAGGTTTTGTACATATTTTAGAGGAAAGAAAAACCATAAAAGGCTACAAGGGATTCTGGAAAAATGTTAGAGTGAGAAATAAAATAACATGTGTTTAATTTTCCCCCATTCACTATTGTATAAATTGAAAAAAGTGTATATTACTCAGATTAAGTACCTCAAAAGAGGAACGAGACAATGAAAAGGGCTAGGGGAAGGGACAACCAAATTATATCTCATTTACTTATACCAGCTGTGTGACCCTGTGCAAATTATTTACCTTTTATTAGCCTCATTTTATTAATTTTAAAAATAAGGATAGTAATAGCATAGACCTTATAGAGATATGGTAAAGAGATAATGACCTAATGCTTGTAAAATGTTTTTATCTAATGGTAACTTTTTATCTGATTGTAACTTTCATCTATATCCTGGACTCCATCTCAGAATAATGTTTTGTTTTTAAATGTAGAAAATAAAATACATAGGATTGCAAAGGAAAGCAATAATGATAAAATAGTTATCAACAATAAGAAAAAAACATAAGTTCAAGAACTGCATGTTAAGAATATTAATCTAGAATGGGAAATTTAGGATAAATTGACAATAAAAGGAAGGAAAAAATACTGAAGAGGTAATGGAAAGTTGGATAAAGGCATTGGATCAATATCAAATAAAATTCTCAAGTGTAATGCCAATCGGCAGAAATAATAGAATATGCATCACAAACAAGGTTTAAATATAAAATAGTGGGGAAAACGGCTTCAAGACCTTTATAAGCAGAGATGACAGAACTAAAAAAGCAGAGCCTGCAGAAGAATTTGAGTCATCAAGTTATCAGAACATGGAGAAGAGTCTAACCACAATGTTTTTGAGAAAATGATCAAGAAAACTCTCCAACAGTGGTAAGATCAAGAAACAGAATACAGATCAATGGAAATCACCAGGTGCCATCAGAGAGAAACACCAGATTGACTCACACAGACAAGTTGTCCTCAGATTCCAGAGTTTCATGATCAAAGAGAGCATTTTACAAATTGGAAAAAAAAGAAAAAAAGGCTATCATCAGTAAAAGAAAACCAGTTTGAATTGTACAGTATTCACCTATTAAAGGAAAATGTAAAAAAGGAAAAAATGAAACATAATTTAAAAAAATAACAAATATGTTTTATCTCCCTTTTACTCTCTATAAAAAGTCAAAATCCTTTTTAATAAATATGCATAGTCAAGCAAAGAAAAATTACCAAAAATATGTCTCATTTGCATCTTGACTGTATCACCTCTTTCTCAAGAGATAGATTGCATATTTCATCATTCTTCCTCTGGAATCATGAATAATCATTTCATTGATGATGATAATAGCTAACATTTTTGTAGCACTTACTGTGTCTCAGCACTGTGCTTGATGCTTTACAAATATCTCATGATTTCCTTACAAAAATCTTGGGAGGTAGGTGCTATTATTTTCCCCATTTTACAGAGGAGGAAATTGAGAGAAAAAGATTAAGTAATGGACCTGAGTTCATCCAGCTAATAATTAACTAAAGCTGGATTTGAACTCACATCTTCTTGACATTAAGCCCAGCCCAAAATCCACTGCACCTCTTAGCTTCCTCTGATCTGACTTCTTAGAGTTTTCAAAATTGTGTGTTTATTACTGTTTTTACATAAACTATTCTAGTTTTGTTCATTTTGTTCATCAATTCATATAAATTTTTTCACACTTCTAATACCACAATAGTCTTCTATTTGTTTCACCCTCAGTATACTCTGGGACTGGAAATCAAAGTCTTCTTCAAGAATAGATCCAGGTAATCAGCTTCCACTTTAAAAGATCAAAGGGCCTGGAATCTGATATTCCAAAAAGCAAAGGAACTTGGATTACAGCCAAGAATAAACTATTTAGCTAAAATGAGCATTATCTTTCAGGGGAGAAGATGGTCATTTAATGATATAGGTGCATTTCATCTATTTCTAATGAAAAGATCAGATCTGACCAAAAAATTTGACCTCCAAACACAGAACTCAAGCAAAGCACAAAAAGGTAAAAAGGAAAAAACTCTTAAGAACTATATTTCTATTATGCATAAACTTAGAGAATGAGGGTATAATTTGATTTTATTCTGATATGAAAAAGAAACTAGAGGTGGAAAGGGGATCATATTGGAAAAGAGGAAAAGGAGGTAAAATAAGGGCAATTACATCTCATGAAGAGGCAAAGAAAATCTATTATAATTGAGGGAAAGAAGAGAGGGCAATGAGCATTATGTGAATCTCTCATCAGATATAGTTCCAAGAGAAAATATCAGACATATTTGGTTTCATACAGAAACTTGCCCCACCTTAAAGGAAAGTGGGAGGGAAAGGGGGAAAAGAAAGGGGAAAACTAATAGACGGGGAAATAGAAGAATTAGGGAAAAGTGTAAAAGGGGGGAGGGGCTCTAAAAAGGAAGGACTATTTGAGAAAGGTGGTCATCAAAAGCAAAATACTGGAGAGGAAGGAGGGGGGAAAGGAAAGAGAAAAGCATACCTTTGAGTAAATTAGATGGCAGGAAATACAGAATTAGTTATTTTAACTGTGAATGTTGATGGGATGAACCCTCCCATAAAATGGAAGCAGATAGCAGACTGGATTAAAAGCTAGAATCTTACAATATGTTGTTGACAAGAAACACATCTAAAGCATAGAGATACATATAGAGTGAAGGTAAAGGGCTGAAGCAGAATTTATTATGCTTCTGGTGAACAAAAAAAAGCAGGGGTAGCAATCCTGATCTCAGGTCAAGTAAAAGTAAAGATAGATGTGATTAAAAGAGATAAGAAAGGAAACTATATTTTACTAAAGGGTACCATAGACAATGAAGCAATATCAATACTAAACATATATGCACCAAGTGGTATAGCATCCAAATTCCTAGAGGAAAAGTTAAGCAAGATGTAAGAAGAAATAGACAACAAAACTATACTGGTGGGGGAGTCTCAACCTTGCTCTCTCAGAACTAGATAAATCAAACCACAAAATAAATAAGAAACAAGTTAAGGAGATAAACAAAATGTTAGAAAAGTTAGGTATGATACATCTTTGGAGAAAATTGAATGGAGAAAGAAGGGAGTTTACTTTTTTCTCAGCAATTCATGGAACTTATACAAAAATTGATCATATGTTAGGGCATAAAAACCTCAAAATCAAATACAGAAAGGCAAAAACAGTAAATACATTTTTTTCAGATCATGATACAATAAAAATCACATGCAATATAAGGCCAGGAGAAAATAGAACAAAAGTTAATTGGAAATTAAACAATCTAATCCTAAAGAATGATTGGGTGAAACAGCAAATCATAGACACAATCGATAATTTCATCCAGGAGAATGACAATAATGAGACAATAAACCAAAATTTGTGGGATACAGCCAAAGTGGTTATAAGGGGAAATTTTATATCTCTAGATATATACTTGCATAAAATAGAGAAAGAGAAGGTCAATGAATTGGACTCATAACTAAAAAAGCTAGAAAAAATAACAAACTAAAAATCCTTAATTAAATACCAAATTTGAAATCCTGAAAATAAAAGGGGAGATTAATAAAATTGAAAATAAGAAAACTACTAGATTAATAAATAAAACTGAGTTGGTTTTATAAAAAAACACAACAAAATAGAGAAAGCTTTAGTTAATTTACTTAGAAAAAGGAAAGAAGAAAATCAAATTATTAGTCTCAGAAATGAAAAGGGAGAACTTTCCATCAATGAAGAAGAAATTAGAGAAATAATTAGGATTTACTTTGCCCTACTTTATGCCAATAAATTTGATAACCTAAATGAAATGTAGAAATATCTCCAAAAATATGTAATGCCCAGGTTAACAGAAGAGGAAATAAATTATTTAAATAGCTCCATTTTAGAAAAAGAAATAGAAAAAGCTATCAGCTTCCTAAGAAAAAAATCTCTAGGCCAGATGTATTTACATGTGAATTCTACCAAACATTCAAAGCACAAGTAATTCCAATACTATATAAACTATTTGAAAAAATAGGGAAAGATGGTATTCTACCAAATTTATTTTATGACTAAGATATGGTGCTGATAGCTAAACCAGGTAGGGTGAAAACAGAGAAAGAAAACTATAGACCAATTTCCCTAATAAAGATTGATGCAAAAATCTTAAATAAAATATTACCAATGAGATTACAGAAAGTCATCCCCAGGATAATATACTATAACCAAGTAAGGTTCATACCAGGAATGCAGGACTAGTTTAATATTAGGAAAAGTATCAGCATAATCAACTATATTAATAATCAAACTAACAAAAATCACAATTATCTCAATAGATGAAGAAAAAGCATTTGATAAAATCCAACATCCATTCTTATTAAAAACACTAGAGAATATAGGAATAAATGGACTTTTCCTTAAAGTAATCAGTAGCATCTATTTAAAACCATCAGCAAGCATCATATGTAATGGGAACAAACTAGAACCATTCTCAATAAGAGCAGGAGTGAAACAAGGCTGCCCGCTATCACCATTACTATTCAATATTGTATTAGAAATGTTATTTTTGGCAATAAGAGAAAAAAGAGATTAAAGGAATTAGAGTAGGTAATGAGGAAACCAAATTATCACTCTTTGGAGATGATATGATGGTATACTTAGAGAACCCTAGAGACTCAACTACAATTCACAACTTTAGCAAAGTTGCAAGATACATAATAAATCCACATAAATCATCAGCATTTTTATATATTACCAACAAAGTTCGGCAGTAGGAGATACAAAGAAAATTCCATTCAAAATACTATTGATAGTATAAAATATTTGGGTATCTATCTGCCAAGGGAAAATCAGGAACTATACAAACAAAACTATAAAACACTTTACACACAAATAAAGTCAGACCTAATCGGTTAAAAACATCAAGTGCTCATGGGTAGGCTGAGAAAATATAACAAAAATGACAATACTACCTAAATTAATCTACTTATTTAGTACCATGCCAATCAAACTCCCAAGAAATTATTTTACAGATGTAGAAAAAATAGTAGCAAAGGTCATCTGGAAGAGCAAAAGGTCAAGAATTTCAAGGGAATTAAAGAAAAAAAAAATGCTGATGAAGGTGGGCTAGCTGTGCCAGATCTAAAACTATATTATAAAGCAGCGGTCATCAAAACTATTGTGTACTGGCTAAGAAATAGAGTAGTCGATCAGTGGAATAAAATAGGATCACAGAACAAAATAAGCAATAACTATAGCAATCTAGTGTTTGACAAACCCCCAAACCCCAGCTTTTAGGATAAGAACTCACGATTTGACAAACACTGCTGGAAAAATTGGAAACTAATATGGAAGAAATTAGGGCTTGACCCACACCTAACACCACATATCAAGATAAGATTTAAATAGGTTCATGATTTAGATATAAAGAGTGATATTATAAGTAAATTAGAGGAACATAGGATAGTTTACCTTTCAGACCTGTGGAGAAGGAAGGAATTTGTGTCCAAAGAAGAATTAGAACTTTTAATTGAACACCAGATAGATAATTTTGACTATAATAAGTTAAAAAGTTTTTGTACAAACAAAATTAATGCAGACAAGATTAGGAGGGAAGCAATAAATTGGGAAATCATCTTTACATTTAAGGGTTCTGATAAATACCTCATTTCTAAAATATATAGAGACCTGACTCAAATTTATAAGAATTCAAGCCATTCTCCAATTAATAAATGGTCAAAGGTTATAAACAGACAATTTTCAGATGAAGAAATTAAAACTATTTCTAGTCATATGAAAAGGTTCTCCCAATCACTATTGATCAGAGAAATGCAAATTAAGACAATTCTGAGATATCACTACACACCTGTCAGATTGGCTAAGATGACAGGAAAAGATAATGACTAATGTTGGAGGGGATGTGGGAAAAGTGGGACACTGGTACATTATTGGTGGAACTGTGAATGGATCCAACCATTCTGGAGAGCAATTCGGAACTATGCTCAGAAAGTTGTCAAACTGTGCATACCCTTTGACCCAGCAGTGTTTCTATTGGGCCTATATCCCAAAGAGATCTTAAAGGAAGGAAAGGGGCCCACATGTGCAAAAATGTTTGTGGCAGCCCTTTTTGTAGTGGCTAGAAACTGGAAACTGAATGGATGCCCATCAATTGGAGAATGTCTGAATAAACTATGGTATATGAATGTCATGGAATATTATTATTCTGTAAGAAACAACCAGCAGGATGATTTCAGAGAGGCCTGGAGAGACTTGTATGAACTGATGCTGAGTGAAGTGAGCAGAACCAAGAGATCATTATACATGGCAACAATAAGACTATAGGATGATCAATTCTGAAGGACATGGTTCTCTTTAACAATGAAATGTTTCAAACCAGTTCTAGCTGTTAAGTGATGAAGAAAGCCATATATACCCAGGGAGAGGCCTGTAGGATCTAAGTGTGGACCACAACATAGCATTTTCATGCTTTCTGTTTTTGTTTGCTTGCATTTTGTTTTCCTTCTCGGTTTTTTTTCCTTGTAAATCTGATTTTTCTTGTGCAGCAACATAACTGTATAAACTTGTATACATATATTGGATTTGTCATATTTTTTACATAGTTACCATGTATTAGACTACCTGCCATCTAGGGGAGGAGAGAGGGGGGAAGAAGGGAAAAATTTGTAACAGAAAGCTTTGCAAGGGCCAATGTTGAAAAATTACTCATGCATATGTTTTGCAAATAAAAAGTTTTAATTAAAAAAATCCTCTACACACACACACACACACACACACACACACACACACACACACACACACAAAGAATAGATCTAAATAGATCCAGATAAGCTCTATGGCAAACCTAAGCTAATTTCTGGTTCTAGGTAATTTCAAGGGGTCCTAAAGAATTTTAGGATATAGAGCTGGAAGGTGTTCTTTTTCCAGATTATCTAGCCATGCCCTTCATTTTTACAAAAGAGGAAACTAAGGTCCAAAATCATAAAACAACTTTCCCTTTTTCAAGGCAATTGGGGTTAAGTGATTTGCCCATGGTCACATAGCCAGTAAGTGCTAAGTGTCTCAGGCTGGATTTGAACTCCAGTCTTCTTGTCTCCAAGGTCAATGCTCTACTCACTATACTATCTAGCTGCCCCAATTTCTCCAATTAATAAACATCAGAGCCTATAATCAAATCCAGATTCTCCAGAAGTGGAGGTTTTTTTTTTTAATTCATGAAATAAAACAAGCATTTCTATAACAGTACAATGATTGCATATGATTGCATGTGCATCTACTCTGGACAACTTACTATTCTTTCCAAATATAGAACAAGATTATCATGTATACTTTTTGCTCTTCTTGTTTTTCCCTCCCCTCCCATAGCTGCCATTAGACACAAATAGGTATATATGTGTGCATATATGTATGTATGTAATTTCTCTATATATACTTCTATTTGTCAATTTTTTCTCTGGGTATAGATAGTGTGTTTCTTAATATGTCCTTTATAGTTAATTTGGATATTTTTAAAATATTTATTTATTTAAAATTAAATACAAAATAAGAAAAATAAAATAGAAAAAGAAAGACAGAAAAAAGAAAATAAATCATTGTCATGTGCCCAGCAAAACATCAGGAAGGATTCAATATATGTACCAATAAATTTCCATTTCAGGAAATCATATATAATAACAGAAATGATTATATTCATGACTGTCCAATTTTGTTTCCTTATAGGTTATTCTTCTGTACACTTTTTATTTTATTCTTTTTTCCCTTTTCATCTCCTCTCACTTCTTCTAATCAAGCTACAGTTAATACAGAAATATATATACATATATATTTATGTATATGTATATATTTATACCCTTTTACCCCCACATATATATCTATATATACATATACACATAACTGCATACATACATAAACATATTTGCATATACACATATATACATATGCATTTATACATACATAGATATGCATCTAAAACAACATAGTTGACATACATAGATTTATCTCTTGATTGAATCTTTGATTTTGAGATCAATAATTACTTATAGGGGCAGCTAGGTGGCAAATGGATAGAGCACCAGCCTTGAAGTCAGGAGGACCTGAGTTCAAATGTGATCACAGACACTTAATATTCCCTAGCTGTGTGATCCTGGGCAAGTCACTTAACCTCAATTGCCTCAGCAAAAAGCAAAATAATAATAATAATAATAATAATAACTTATAATTTGGATATTTATAATAGTTAAAATAACATATTTACTCAGAGTAATTCTTTAAAAAATATTGCTGTCTTGATTCTGCTCATTTCACTCATTTTTTCATGCAAGTCTTTCCATCTTTTTCTAAAATCATCAAGTCCATCATTTCTTATAGCACAGTAGTTTTCCATCACAATCATATACCACAATTGGTAAAGTCATTCCCCAATTGATGGGCATCCCTGCAGTTTCCAGTTCTTTGCCACCACAGATAGCTGCCATAAACATTTTAGAAGTGTTTTTTTTCTTTCTGTCTCAGACCAGAAATCTTGAAGTAGCTTGGGGCTTTGTATGTGGATTCTTGGCTTTGTCACAGTAGGAGAAGATTTGGGGGGCAGCTTAAGGATGGAGTAAATTCCCTAAATTCAGCTAGTCCTTCCAGAGTGGTCCCTGGATATGAAGTCCCCTCTAAGTTCATATTGTTAAAGTCATTAGGAAGGAATTTCTCAAGACTTAGAGATCTGCAGTGAGCAAGGTGCCCTGCTGATTTCTAAGAGCCACCCTTCAATCAACCTGCAATGTTGATACTCCCGGGGGGCCTATTTCAGAGAGAGGCAGGGAGAGCTTTCACAGTTTAAGTAACTCTATGCTCCTGACTCCCCCAATGCCCTTTCACACCCCAGCCAAATGCAAATCACTTTATTTAATCTCCAGGGCATAATAGGAAAGTGTTCCTTTCTGAAGCAAGGGATTTTTCAGGACCTTGAATTGTACAGATGGGCCATGCTGCATGGAGACCTAATTGCCTGCTTTCCTTCAGGCAACAGAATAAGCCCCACTCTGTAGGCTGACCTATCTTGGAAGAGAAATAAAGTGAGAAGGCTGTCCCTGATGCTTGTGGTGTGCTTTTGAAACTTTTAAATTACTTGTAGTTTTACAGTGGGAAAAGTCCTTGAAGCCTTTTGGCAAGGTCATGAATCTTAAGGGATGAATGAATAAAACACCAGTTCTTTATTGTATAGAAATCTTGTTTCCCATTCTAAAACTCTGAGAATTAAATGCAAGTTGTTTAATGAAAGTATTATCTGGAAAAGCATGAACATATTTACAATTAACAAATACTATCCATTCTTGGGCTATGTTAATGGAAACAGAATAACTACTGTTCTAAATTGATGGATCACTCAATATTTTTTTTGAATTTTTTTTTATTATTTTTTATTAAAGCTTTTTATTTGTATAACATGTGTATGGGTAGTTCCCCAACATTGATCTTTACAAAGCTTTCCATTACAAATTTTACCCCCAGTCCCCTCCCCTCCCCTAGATGGCAGGAAGTCCACTACATGTTAATAATGTTGAAATGCTTGAGAAGTTATGCAAGAAAAATCCTATCTACAAGAAAAAAAAAGAATCAGAGAAAGGCAACACAATGCAAGCAAATGTCAATAGAGATCATGAAAATGTTACGTTGTGGTCCATATTTCATTTCCCTCTCTCTGGGTGTATATGGTTTTCTTCAGTGAACAATTGGAACTTGTTTGAGACAATTCTTTGTTGCAGAGAGCCATGTCCATCAGAATTGATCATCATGTAATACTGTTGTTGCTGTGTATGATGATCTCCTGATTCTGCTCGTTTCACTCAGCATCAGTTCATGCAAGTCTCTCCAGGCCTCTCTGAAATCGTCCTGCTGGTCGTTTCTTACAGAGCAATAATATTCCATAACATTCATATACCATAATTTATTCAGCCACTCTCCAATTGATGGGCATCCCTTCAGTTTCCAGTTTCTAGCCACTACAAAAAGGGCTGCCACAAACATTCTTGCACATGTGGGGCCCTTTCCCTCCTCTAAGATCTCTTTGGGATATAGGCCCAGTAGAAACACTGCTGGGTCAAAGGGTATGCACAGTTTGACAACTTTTTGAGCATAGCTCCAAATTGCTCTCCAGAATGGTTGGATCTGTTCACAGTTCCACCAACAATGTATTAGTGTCCCAGTTTTCCCACATCCCCTCCAACATTCATTGTTATCTTTTCCTGTCATTTTAGCCAATCTGACAGGTGTGTAGTGGTACCTCAGAGTTGTCTTAATTTGCATTTCTCTGATCAATAGTGATTTGGAGCAACTTTTCATATGACTAGAGATGGTTTTAATTTCATCATCTGAAAATTGTCTGTTCGTATCCCTTGACCACTTATCTATTGAAGAGTGGCTTGAATTCTTATATATATGAGACAATTCTCTATAAATTTTAGAAATGAGGCCTTTATCAGAACCATTAAATGTAAAGATGATTTCCCAATTTGATGCTTCCCTCCTAATCTTGTCTGCATTTGTTTTGTTTGTACAGAAACTTTTTAACTTAAGATAATCAAAATTATCCATCTGGTGTTCAATTAGGAGTTCCAGGTCTTCTTTGGACATAAATTTATTCCATCTCCACAGGTCTGAGAGATAAACTATATTACATTCCTCTAACTTGCTTACAAAGTCCCTCTTTATATCTAGATCATGAACCCATTTAGATCTTATCTTGGTATGTGGTGTTAGGTTGGATCACTCAATATTAACCAAAAAAAATGAAAATCATGAAGTCAAAAGATACCTCATTTGGGGGGAATGGAAAGGTGATTGAAATATCAACTAGCCTTTAATTCCTCAGGAGTCTTCCTCAAATACCTGGTCATGCCAGATCTAAATAAAAACCATAAAGAATTCATCAGACATTACTGTTGGAGAGACGATATCCCATTCTTTTTGGGGACCCAGTGGGGCACCTAACTCAATTCAAGAACCCATCATATTCCCCTGTGTTCTTCCTCTCCAACTACCTCTACATTTTGTGAGTGCCTCCCTTCAATAAAGCTGACTTTCTCCTCTTACTAGAGGTTTTAAGTGAAGGCTACAAGACCAATCACATGTTGGGTACATTGTATTGAAGATTTTTGTACAATTGTTGGTTGGATTAGGGAATCTCTGAGATAACTTCAAATTCTGAGGATTTTTCTGGTTTTTTTTTGTTTTGTTTTTTCATTGAGGCAATTGGGGTTAAGTGACTTGCCCAGAGTCACACAGCTTGGAAGTGTTTTGTTTGAGAAAAGATTTGAACTCAGATCTTCCTGACTTTAGGGTTGGTGCTCTATCCACTGCACCAACTAGCTGCCCCTTCAAGCCTCCCCTGCCTGAAAAAGAATGCCTAAGTAATAGCTGGTGTTTACATTGCACTTTGCACTATTTATCTCTCTAGGATCTCTTCTTGATTTTTTATTATATTCTTCTACCTGTCCTGTATCTCCTACTAGACTGTCAGCTCATTGAAAGAAGGGATTGTCTTTAAAGATTTTTAGAGCTCCCTACATATAGAAGTCTCAGCATATAGAAATATGTAGCTGCTTAATAAACACTTGTTCAGTGGAATTGAATTATGGCTCTGAAATCCTAATTAATTAGTATGAACAATTGATAATATATTATTAATTAAATATAACTAATAACATCAACAAATAATAGTTGATATAATTCATAACATATGCATTGTATTATAATGTATTATGCATAATATGTAATTAATGAATCATTAATAATTAAGAGTAATTAATAAGTATAAATAAATGACTAAGAAGCAGCCTTCTATAGTTGATGATAAAGAACTAGTCTCAAAGTTAAAAAAAAATCACCATGGAGTTATCTTGGCTATATGACCCTAAGTTAAGTCACTTAACTTTTAAATTCTAAGTTGCTCTTTAAAACTGTAAGTTGCCAAGCAGATGCCAATTTACATTGGATAAAGGAGTCCCTTTGCCTGGGAGTCCCCTATACCAAGGAAATTACAAGTGTAGTTCCTCTGCCTAAATTGGAATTGAAGGATAGTGACCTCCAAGACACAAGAAGCTATATACCCACTCATTTCTACATAAATGAAATACTCTAAAAGATTTTACTGAATTCTGAATTATGTGGCAATTAAGATCATACATTTAGATGGGATATAGTCATCTATATCAACTCTTTACTTTAAGATGAGAAAACTGAGTCCCAAGAAGTTATTATACCATTAATGAAAATGAACCAAAATCATGATCAAAATAGTTACCTACACAGAGTCTGAATTTTTTTCTTAATAGAATTTTATTTTTTCCAAATATATGTATAGTTTTAAACATTCATTTTTTGTAAAATTTTGTATTCCAAATTGTTACTCCATCTCTCCTTTACCTTCCCCTCTCTAAGACAGCAAGCAATTTGACACATTTTTGACACATCCTTTAGAAATATGTCCATATTTGTCATGTTGTATAAGAAAAATCAGATCAAAAGGGAAAAAAACACAAGAAAGAAAAAGCAAACAAAAAAGGTTAAAATAGTATGCTTCAATCTCCATTGAGTCTTTATAGTTCTCCCTCTGGATGTGGATGGCATTTTCCACCCCAAGTTTATTGGAATTGTCTTGGATCACTGTATTGTGGAGAAGACCTAAGTCTATCATAGTTGACCATCCCATAATCTTGGTATTATACTGCATGCAATGTTCTCTAGCTTCTGCTCACTTCACTCAGCATCAGTTCATGTGAGTCTTTCCAGGCTTTTATGAAATCATATTGCTCATCATTACTTATGGAGAAATAATATTCCATTATTTTCATATACTATAACTTATTCAGCTGTTTCCCAGTTAATGGACATCTACTCAATTTCCAATTCTTTGCAACCACAAAAAAGGGCTGCTACAAACATTTTTGTACACATTGGTCCTTCCCCCTCTTTTATGATCTCTTTGATATATAGACTCAGTAATGATACTGCTGGATCAGCACAGTTTGATAGCCCTATGGTCATAGTTCCAAATTGCTCTTTAGAACAGTTGGATCAGTTTACAACTCCACCAACAATGTATCAGTGGCTAGTTTTCCCACATCCCCTCCAACATTCATCATTTTTTTTCTTGTCATCTTAGCCAATCTGAGAGGTATGAAGTAATACCTCAGAGTTGTCTTAATTTCCATTTCTCTTATCAATAGTGATTGAGCATTTTTTCATGTGACTAGAAATGGCTTTAATTTCTTCATGTGAAAATTGTCTGTTCATATTCTTTGACTATTTATCAATTGGGGAATATTGGTTCTTCTGATTCAGAATCTAGGACCCACCACAGTATGAACTGCTTCCCATCTGTAAGAATATTTTCACATTTCCTTCCAAAATTAATATAGGGCTTCTATAGTTTTGATCTTATAAATGGGGGCATAAGGGAAGGGCAGAAAGGGGCTCATGACTACACTGCTAGTTCTATAGGGAATAAATCTCAGGGCCCCTTAGCAGCCTCTCTTCTCTCCCAAGCCTGTTTATTCAGGAATGATGGAAGGCAAACATTCAGGGGCAAAATTTTAGCCTGCAGTCTCACCAGAAGCAATAGTGTTTTGTCAGCAGCTATTCTGAATAAATATTTTAGGAAGTATCCAGGCTAAGGCAGGTCCATGGGGAAAGAGCACTGGGCCAATTATGTATTTTCAAAAATTTCCTCTAGACTTGAACCAATGAGGTGTATATAGGGCAGGGGTCAGCCATATCATTGTTATTTCCATAAAGTAGTTTGTCACCTGAGTGAAAAATTCAAGCTACAAACCATTCACTTAATTACTACTTGATTTTCAAGTTCAGCAAAACCTATTACTCTTTCCTTTGGCTTCTATGGTTCTTATTATTTGTTCTGTCTCCAAATAACATAGGAAAAAATGGTTTAAATTCTTTGAAGTTGCTGAATAGCCAAAGGTTTTCTCACAAGCCTATAACTTCTTATAAATAATAACAGAAGAACAAAGGAAACGAAAATTACTGACACCGAGCATCTTGAATACAAAAACAAACCCTTTTTTTCTTTATTCATCTTTCTCAAAAATTTATACACTACATTCATACAATATAAACTTATTAAATATTTGTGGAATGAATTTTAAAAATGATAGACATTAAGGTATCTAAACTCTCTGATTTATTCTCTTTCCCCCTAAACTTTCCTCTGTTTTTATCTGTGGTACCACCAGTATCTCAATGTTGAAATCTTGGTCCTGTATTTGATTGTCTCCTCTTCTTTAACTCTTATACGCCATCATAGGATCCTTGATTTTAGGTTGGAAGAGACCTTCAAGGATGTCTAGTATAATCTCTCCACTCCCTCATATTATAACTTGGGAAATGCAGAAGGAGAACTAAGTCCCCAAGGTAGTAAGCGTCCCCAAGGTAGGATTGAATCCAAGGCTCCTGATTCTAGAACTGCGTTTGTTTCAATGTGCCATCCTTCCTCACCTAACAATTCAGCTGTTGAGTCTTGACAATTCTGTCTTCACAACAGTTCTTACATATGGTGCTTTCTCTCAGGGCCACCAGCTTCATATAAGACTTCATCATCACATACTAGACTATTTCAGGAGCCTCTAATAAGTCAGTCAGACTTCATTTTCTCTTCACTCCATTTTTTCCTCCTTTATGTTGGTACCAGATAAATTGCCTTTATTATTCTTGCTGTTATTCAGTTATTTTTTCAGTCAGGTCTAACTCTCCCCATCCCTATTTAAGCTTTGTTTTTTTGTTTGGGTTTTTTTTTTTTTTGGCAAAGATACTAAAATGGTTTGCCATTTCCTTCTCCAGCTAATTTTACAGATGAGGAAACTGAGGCAGTCAGGGTGAAGTGACTTCCCCATAGGGCACACAGCTATTAAATATCTGAGTAGAATTTGAATTCATGAAAATAAGTCTTCCTTATTCAAGGTGCTGCCCTCAGACTACTGTACCCCCTAGATACCCTAAGCATAATATTTAAACTGCCCTTATACATAGACCAGGTCATATCCCTGATGTGTGGAAAAAACTTTTAATGGTTCCTCATTATCTATTGGATAATCTTTTTCTGTCATTCAAGACTTCCCAGATTTGCCTTTAGCAAGTCTTTCCTTATCCTTATCACATACCTTCTATTCCAACCAAATTCTCTCTTCCAAGGACATTTCAAAACTTTTTTTTACTTCTGTCTTTGCTTTCTTTGCCTACAATGTCCTTCCTTTCCTCTTTTACTTATTATATCATGTACCTTTCTTACTTCATCCCTACACCCATTCCCTTCTGGAGATTTATCCCTTAATAATAAAGAATATTTTACAAAAAAAGCAAGTCTGGCATTATATGCATTGCCCTACTTCCATGGTCCCCCAACTCTGCAAAGACGCACTGGGAGGTTTGGGGATCAGGGCTCATCATTATAATTGCATAATATTCAGTTTCAATTGCTTTGTTGTTGATATCCTTTGATTCTTCTTATTTGGTAGTCATTATGTAAATTATTTTCCTGTCTTTGTTCATTCACTTTGCACCAGTTTGTGTAGATTTTTTTCGAGCTTCTGAATATTCATCACATTGATCATTTCTTATAGCACCTTAATAGTCCATTTCATCCATGTACTAGAATGTGTTTAGCTATCCCCTAATCAATGGACATCTACTTTTGCTTCTTTTTTCTTAGCTACCATAAAGAGTGTTGCTGTAAATATTTTGGTGTATATGGATCTTTTTATTTTTGTCATTGATCTTCTTGGAATATGTTTCTCCCAGTGGAATTGTTGGGTTAAAGGGTAAATATAGTTTAGTTTTTTTCTTTGCATAAATCTTAAACCAGAAAAGTTGATCAGCTTCATCAACTAGATCAGCTTCATCAGCAATATAGTTTTGCTGTATTTTTGTAATGCTTCTGTTGATACTATTGTAGGCCACATTTCTCCTCAATTGTCTTTTTTGATGTCTTTTATTTTTAATAGAACTTAACATTTGTAAGTGCTATTATTTTTAATATGCAACTATGTTTTCCCCTCCCTTTTAAAAATTCATTTTAAGGTTATGGCCTATATTTAGGCCACAAAAGCTGACTGTTAATTCTTTCATAATTTATAGAGATGTTAGTAGGCTCTGCCCATAAGATTAAAGGAACATAAAATAGCATCCCAGACACATTTGTGAGAACTATATCAGGAAGGAGCTTGTTGTGCTTAAATATTAAGCCCAAACCCTAAGGCCAAGATTCAACCCATCCTACTTTAAAGAGAAAGAGAAATTTCATTGTCCATTTTGACTTCCACTGAATAAAATGGACAAAATAGGTATTCTTTTTTACATTGCTTCCAGGATAGAATGGTCTTAGATATGACACATACCCAGTTGCTGAGCATCAAATACCAGAAAATTGTCTCTAAACCCTTCAGGCTTTGTCTCATAGATGATTTAGCCCTATTGAGCAGAATCCTGCTAGGAAAATATGCCAATGTTTCATGAAAAGGAAAGGATTGTTTAGAGCACAACCAGAAATCATATAGTTTTTCTGTCACCTACTACAGAGGGTCTTACAGAGGAAATTAGAAATTCCAATTGATAGACACCATAGGAGAACCTAACTTTGCTTTCAGATAAAATATCACTTTATAATAAAAGAAACCAGACTACCAAAGAAAGATGAAACAGATAAACAAACAAGAAGATTATGATGGCAAATCCCTAAGAAGATATAATAATACAGACCAAAAGAGCAATATGACAGTCTAAGATATTTCAGAAGGTTTCAGTGTGGTTGTTGGCACAATGATTCAGATTAATTTTTCTTTCAGCAATTTATATCTGTGTAATAGAAGTCCTAATGGGATAAACTATAGAAATTCACCTCCTGATTGTAGACAAAATGGCTAATCTGTCAGCTACATTAGTGTGGTTATCATTAATCTCTCCCTTTAAAACCTGTCTCTTGGTTTTTAATCATGTGCTTTTTTCCCCCTAAAAAGCCATTTTTATGGCTTAAAGATCCAAGGGTTAAATTGATTCATGAATGTGAAGTCAATGGTTCTGTATTGCCCTGAGGTCTCTGGTTTGCCCAGTTTAGGATTGAGTCTGTATTTTACAGGTGTGCTCATGAAAGCTGCAATTTAAAATTCTATTGTGCTCAGCATTTACAAGGTAGCCAGATATCATAATAAAAAGAATTTTCTTAATAATAATAAGGCAGTTCTTATAGTGGCTCTTTAAAGGAGGGGTAGGACTATGAGAAACTAAAAAATCGGAAGATGAAGTGATTTGCCTCAAGTCATTTGGTCTATGGTAGAATGACTAAATCATTCACCAAGTGACAATTATGTGGAACATGAACACACCCTTTGACTCAATCTAAGATTGGCCAAGTAATTATTGCTTCATCTTTAAAGGTACAAACTCAGTCTACCTATAGTAGTTTACATTGGACTTGGCCAAAAAACTTGGTTATTGCAATAGGTAGAATTGTGTGACATATAGATATTATAATATATAGATCTTATTTTCTTTCTAAACTTTTTAGAATGTAAGTTCCTTGTGGGCAGGAATTGTTTTTTTTTTGCCCTTCTTTGTATCCTCAGCCCTTAGCAAAATGTCTGACACATTGGAGGTACTTGATCTTGTTGACTTAATTCCTATCTACAAGACCCTGCTAGGGATTTATTGTGGGTTCTGATTGGTTTTAATTGTATCCTTCAAACACATTATTTACTTGGGCATGTTTAGAATATTGAGAGTACTGTAGCCATCTTCTTCCTTTAGTTAGCTAACTCTTGTTCCATAGTAATTCACTGATCGTAACTACATATGCAAAATGGAATCAAGAATTGGTGCACTTATTTGTATTATATAGATCAGTGATATCTAACTCAAAGTTTAAAAAGGGAGCCACTAAGTTGTAAAGAAAGATTCCTGTAGGCTGCATATTGACTAAGTTCTAAATGCAATACTATCTTTTTATTTATCCTGTTAAATATTTTAATCTGCTTAGCCCACACTCAGGAGTGTTTTGGGGTCCATAAGGTACATGTTTCAATGCTTCTACTACAGACCATAAGTTACTTACACTCAAAATATTTAACTAGGTAAGACTAAAAATTTTGGTCATATTTACTAATGAAATGCTTACAATAGTAAGAAAATATCCTAATGACAGTATATTTGCAGGGATGAACCCTGTATTTTTCCTTTCTTGACATTCATTGGTTATAACATTTTAAAATAAGCCTCTGTCACTGAGCAGTCATGTTTAAACCTTATGTTTTGAATAGTAATAGAAATAAAATTTGTACTGGGCAACTTCAAGTTTACCAATCTCTTAATCCCAAAAGTGCTCCAAAATGAAAGAATGATTGGCACCTAAAAGTTTTTGCCATACTAGTGTTTATTCCCTTGAGGTGGTAAAAGAAAGTATCAGCACAATCCTTGCAGAAAGTTCAATTTATGCTTCCCATAAGACTGACCATTAAGTACAAACACAGAAATCTTAGAGATAGGTTCTTGGTTTATTGACAGTTTGGGATCATGGAATGCTCAGTCCAATACAAACTGGAACTCAAAGTGGGGATGGCAAGTCTGTATACTGCTGAGGATCTCTCACCTGATTTGGCCATCACTAACTCATCAGACAGCAGGCTCAGATGTACCAACAGTCTGCCTAGGAAAGCAGCAATACTGTCAGGATTCTCATATCCCTTTCACCAAGTGCTGCCTTCCTCTGTTTACCTAATATCTTTCCTCATCCTTACTTCTTGTTACTTTCCTAAATTCTTATGTTAAAGAGAAGGATGGAAGAAGAGAGAAAGAGAAAGAGAGCACTAGCCTTCTATTTTTATATGTATTTGTATTATTGGGGATTCCTTTGCATACATGTGTAGTCCTGATTTGCTATTCAGGTGAACACTGCTACAAAAATTCACAGTCCCAGAGGTAACTATGGCAAACAAGAAGACTTTTATCTAGTGTTCACAGGGTCAATAATATCACCCATGGTGCTGAGGATGTTGCTAAGGTTGATATGGAGAATCCCTCTTGTTGGAGCCATATGAAATGGACAGCACAGGATTCAGAGTGATGTGCCTGGTCTTTAAATATCTTCTTCATACACATACACTTTTTTGTGAATTGCTATTGTGGAGGGTGTTGATAAGAATTGTGGGATGAGTCCAAAACTGAAAGTAGCTGAATGGCAAAACTGAAGCATCAGGAGAGCAGGACTTGGCTTTTCTTCGTGGCTGTTAAATGTAACTTAGCTCCAAGTGTTTATCCACAGCTTAACTTTACCAGGTGATTATTTTTTTGTATCCATTCTCTGTAGAGAAGGAGGTGAGGGAAAAGACAGGCAGACTGTCAAAAAAACTGAGGAACTGAGAAAGAAACAGAGACAGAGAGATAGAGACAGATTGTGAGAGAGATAGAGATTGACAGAGATAGAGAAAAACAAAGAAGCAATTTGCCCCTCCCCAGCTGCTTGCCAAAAGCAACCAGCATTTAATTTGTTTCCTAATTGCTGTCTTTTAACTTTTCTGTCTTTTCACATGTTTTATAAAAAAAAAACTGGTAACCACCTATATCCTAGCTGGCATATTAAATGATATTGGCCAGAATGAGATTAGGAGGGATTTTTGTCCTTGAAGATAAGGGAAGGGGAAAGAAAGGTGGAGGAAAAGAGTAAAGTAAAAAAAAAATGTGTGCAGCAGAGAATAAAAGAACCTACAAAAAAGCAAAGATGGACAGTTCTAAATGTAATGTGTTTTATTATTTTATGTTTTTTGAAAGAGAAATTTATTGTTACATATTTTAATCCTCTTGTATATTCTATTAGGCACATGACAATTTTTTTTCATTTTTTCTGTTTAAGATTTAAAATAAACAAAAACAAAAAATATGGGAGACATTGTTACCTTCAACAGAAATTAAAGTGAAGAGAAAAGACCCTCAACCCCATGAGAGAAAGAATAGATGGTCATTATCCCATAGATCAATAAGAGATTTTCTTGGGCTATTAGAAAGACTTAATATGGAGATTTGAGAATGGTGCTGCAGGTATGACCAGGAATTGAGATATACAAAAACACACATATACACGCATATACATTCATGCATACATGTGCATGTTATATGTATGTGTGTATACATGTACTTATGCTTCTGCAAGACTGTCACAAACAAGCTATAGGCGTATGTATGTAATTTAGATTGTGTATATATTTATATTATTATTAGTTATTATACTAGGGATTATTAGTATTATATTTAAGCCTGTCCTTTTATATGTGTGGTCATAATATAATGGAATCCACTCTAATCTTCTTTTATGTAAGTAAACTATCCTCTGCATTCAAGAACTTTCCTTTGGAGAGAGAAGAGAATTAGTCAGAATACTTGTCCTCCCTAATCTAGTTGATAAAATTACAGAATAAGCATGTAATTGAAGCATTGTCATTATATTTTAAATGAATATGGAAAAGAAGTTGTTGAGAAAACTAAATGATAGCTTGCCATTGGACAGTTGAAATTTAGCTGTGCACTTGGTGCCCTTTAAAAAATTAGCCTGATATTTCCTTCTCAGATTTTTTTTCTTATAGATCTGACTTTTTTTGAACAGCAAGATAACTGTAAAAATATGTATATACATATTCAATTTGTCAGGTATTTTAACATAATTAACATGGAGTAGACTTGCTGCCATCTAGGGGAGGGTGGGGGCTAGGGGGGAAAAATTTGTAACAGAAAGCTTTGCAAGGGTCAGTGTTGAAAATTTACCCATACATATGTTTTACAAATAAAAAGCTTTAATAAAAAAAATAGCCTGCCAGATCTAGGATGAGAAGGGGCTAAAGAATTCTGCAGAGTGGGATTCCTGACAGTCAAGAAAAGAGTCAACTATAGAGGAAGGATCCAGTTTTGAGTGGGGGGACAGATGATTTCTATGTCCAACACACACACACACACACACACACACACACACACACACTCCTTGTCTATGGCACCTTGAAACAATACTATTAGTCCAAGAGGGAATAGGTCAAAAGTTAGGCAGTTAATGTAGGGAGTTTCTCTGACATTAGTGAAGAGAACTAGCCATGTATTTAAAAGAGAATTATCCCAGTCAAGTTACAAAAAAAAATAGGCTAAGAAGCTAAGTCTTGGGAAATCCTGATTTATTTCCCCAAAGTATTTAAAGTGTTTCTTTTGTGTGTTGTGGCTTGCAATATTTTCTCTTTAACCTGGGAATTTTGAAACTTGACTATAATAACATTCCTATAAGTTTTCTTCCTAGGATCTCTTTCAGATGATAATAGGTGGATTCTTTCTATTTCTACTTTACCTTCTTGTTCTAGAATTTCAGGACAATTTTCCTGAATAGAATCTTATAATATCATATTTAGATTCTTTTTTGATCATAACTTTCCAGTAGCCCAATAATTCTTATATTATTTCTCCTTAATCTACTCTCCTGACCAGTTGTTTTTCTAATGAGATGTTTCAGATTCTTTTCTGGTTTTATTATATCTTGATGTTTTATAATGCCATTTTGTTCCATTTGCCTAATTCTGGTTTACGAGTTACTTTCTTCCTTAAGGTTTTGTTTCTCTTTTTCAGATTAGTTAACTTGATTTTCATAATTTTCTTAAATTGCCTTAATATCTTCTAATTTTTTTCTCATTCTTTCTTATTTAATTTTTAAAATTCCTTTTAAAGTTCTTCCAAGATTTCTTTTTTGGGTTTGCAACCATTTAACATTACTCATTAGTGTAAGAGCGGCTTTTTAAAAATTTCACTACCTTCCTATAAATACAGTCCACATCTTCTTTTATACCAGAGCAACTATTAATGATCAGTTTCTTTTTTCTTTCCTTACTGATTTTTATTTTTAATTTGTCTCATTTTATTTTTAGTAGCTTAATATTACTATTATCAAATTTTCATCCCAAGTTGTGATTAATGTTGCCTTAGGCCTCAAGTTCTTCTAACTATTGTTTTCTGAATTATGTCCTCCCCTGAGCCCCAACTACATTATCCTGAAAATGTTGCCCCTCCTCACCCACAACCATAGCTAGGGATCACATCTGCTAAACCTGATTTCTGGAAACAGGGTGTTTTAATCATACTCTACTCAGCTTCTGCTGCTTTTTAGATGAAAGTTTCCGAGACAAAAGTACCTAGGTTGAAATTTCTGCTTTCCTCAGAGTTTGCTGTTTGTTGATCCAGTGGAGTTGACTTAGAATGTTTACACTTCACTCAGACTAAACCTCAGCATGTGGAGGTCCTCTCAAAATGTCTTGAGATAATAATTGCTTTACCCCCATAATTTTTGCTGCTTTCTGTTCATTCTATGGTGATTTTCTGCCTCTTTGTGGAGAAAATCTAGACAGCATAGAAATTTCTGACCTATCCCATCATTTTTTCCAGAATGCTTGAAAGATATCTAAACTCTTTTAATATCATGGCTTGCAGGTAGTCTAAGAATTTTGAAAGAATCTCCCTGTATTCAACTAGATCAGTTGTTTTTCCAGTGAAATATTTCACATTTTGTTCTATCTTTTCATTCTTTTGATTGTTTGATTGTTTCTTGTTGCTTCGTTAGCTTCCAATTGTCAACTCTAAATTTTGAGGAATTATTTTCTTCAGTAAGTTTTTATACCTTTTTCCTCTTTGGTCAATTATTTTTAAAGTGTTCTTTGCAGTGGATTTTTATGTCTCTTTCATCACTTGACCCATTCTATATTTTAAGGGGTTCTTTTCTTCAGTATCTTATGGGCCTCATTTACCAAACTTTTGACTCTTTATTCATGATCTTCCTGCATCACTCTCATTTTCCCTCCTATTTTTCCTCTACCTATTTTATTTGATTTTAAAAAAATTCTTTTTCAGGTTTTCCAGGAATTTGAAGGCAGGGAGGGCATTGCTGAGTCAAATTCACTTATTTTTTTTTTTTTACTGAGAAAGTTGGGCTTAAGTGAATTGCCCAGGATTACATATCTAGTAAGTATTAAGTTTCTAAAGCTGGTTTTAAATTCAGGTCCTATCTATCCATTAATTAAGCCTTTTAGTGGCCCATCCAATTCACATTTTTCTTTGAGGATTTGGATAAGCAGTTTTAACTTTGTTGTCTTCTGGGTTTGTGTTTTGATTTTTCCTGTCACCATAGTAACTTTCAACGGTCAGATTTTGTTGTTGTTTTTTGTTCATTTTCCCAGCCTATTTCTTGACTTTTACCTTTATGTTAAAGTTGGCTCTGTTCCTGGAATAGAATTTGCACTATCCCAAGCTTCAAGGCTTTTGTGCAGCTGTTTTCAGAGTTATTTTTTAGGGGGGATCCGTAAGTTTTCAGTTCTTTCAAGGTGATATGATCCAAGGTAAGATGTATTGACTACTCTCCAGGTCTGTGAGAGAACACAAGCACTTTTTTTCATCCTAGAACTATGACCAGAGTCCCTGCTCCCCTTCAGTCATAAGCTTTAGTGTGCTAGTGATCCTCCTGGTCCTGGGACTGAGAACAAGATGCACAAGTGGGCAATGCAACAAAGTTCTGTGTCCAGTGCTAGCAAAAGAACCCCTGTCATCTTTTGACCAGTTGTTTGATCGCCTTATGTTTGTGGGCTGAGAGCTCCACAAACCAGTTGTCCCCCATATCCTGCTGCTGTCTGCACCAGACCATACTCCCTTCTTACTTCTCAGTGAGAGAACCTTTCTTGCTGACTTTCTAGGTTATCTTGGGTTGGAAAATTATTTCACCCCATCCTTTTGTGGATTCTGCTGCTCCAGAACCTATTTTGAAGCATTAATTTAAAGTTGTTTGGAATGCAATTTGGGAGAGACGAGGCAAACATCTGCCCCCATCTAACAATTAAACATAAAATAAATATAGTAATTAAACATAAATATAAACAGTTCAATATACTAGACCTTATGTGCTAGAGTTTAGGAGTATGGACTACTATGAATCTAAATAATCACCCACACCACAATCCAACCTGCCAAAGCAAGTATAAAGGGGGGGGGCTGTCACCTCAGAAGAAATGGTTCACTTACAAGTGGAAGCTTCTCCTTTTACATGTCCACATAAATATGCAAAAAGCTATGAATATACATATGTCTATTTAAAAATATTTATGTTACACATAGGAGCTCATGTCCATATTCATGCTATGGGTTAAAGTTCAATATCTAGTTTACATACACATTACCTCATTTGTTTCTCATAGCAACCTTCTCAATTATTTGTGTATTACTATTTACCTCATTTTATAAATGAGGAAACTGAGACTCATAAAGACTGAAACATTTGCCCAAGTTCTCACAGCAGAGCCAAGATTTGAAAACCAGTATCATAAAAGAAACAAAACCACATGTTATAGAGTTAGAGATTGTTTTTGGTTTTATCTTTTTATCTATAGCACATAGGTCAGTATCTGGCTCTCAAAAGGTGTTTAATAAACCTTTATTGAATTATATATAATGTTCAGATGAAGAAGAAATCACATCTACTTGGATAAGCAGTAGATTACGTGCTTTATGGGAGAGATGGCATTTGAGCTGAGCTTGCAAAGATGAATAGGATTTTAGCAAGCAAAAATGACAGGGGAGGGCAGGGGAAGGGAGACACTAAAGACTGAGGGAACAGAAACAGTGAATCCACCCAAGCAGGGAAAAGACCAAATTAATGATGATTAAAACAAAAGAAAATATTCATATGAAAATGGCTCCAATTTCATAATATATTTTTAAAAACTAAGCTGAACACTCCTCAATATCTTGAGCTTTTTTTAGAGAAAATATTGATATAGCCTCAGGAGAACATAGGAAAGCTACTGGTTAGGCAGAAACCAGCTGTTAAATGTTGCTCAGTGTATGTGTTTATTTCTATATCATATTCTCATCATGTTGGGAACATCCTCCATAAACATGGAGGAACTAGGGGGAGCATATACATAAAAACAAAGAAATAACAGTGCTAACTCTGCCAAAATCAGACATTGTCAGATTGCTAGGCCTTTTTTTTTTCTTTTTTTCCCAATTTACTCTTTTTTTTATTTAAAGCTTTTTATTTGTATGACATGTATATGGGTAGTTTCCCAACATTGATCTTTACAAAGCTTTCCATTACAAATTTTACCCCCA
>JAJPUD010002821.1:0-32424 GCA_023553655.1 Myrmecobius fasciatus | reverse complement strand
GAATCCTGCCACCTTGCTAAAGTTGTGAATTGTTTCTAGTAGTTTTTTAGTTGAGTCTCTAGGGTTCTCTAAGTATACCATCATGTCATCTGCAAAGAGTGATAATTTGGTTTCTTCATTACCTACTCTGATTCCTTTTATCACTTTTTCTTCTCTTATTGCTAAAGCTAACATTTCTAATACAATATTGAATAGTAATGGTGACAGTGGGCAGCCTTGTTTCACTCCTGATCTTATTGGGAATGGTTTTAGTTTGTCTCCATTACATATGATGCTTGCTGATGGTTTTAAATAGATGCTACTGATCATTTTAAGGAAAAGCCCATTTATTCCTATATTCTCTAGTGTTTTTAATAGGAAAGGGTGTTGGATTTTATCAAAGGCTTTTTCTGCATCTATTGAGATAATCATATGATTTTTGTTAGTTTGGTTATTAATATAATTAATTATGCTGATAGTTTTCCTAATATTGAACCAGCCCTGCATCCCTGGTATAAATCCTACTTGGTCATAGTGTACTATCCTGGGGATGACTTTCTGTAATCTCATTGCTAATATCTTATTTAAAATTTTTGCGTCAATATCCATTAGGGAAATCGATCTATAGTTTTCTTTCTCTGTTTTTACCCTACCTGGTTTAGCTATCAGCACCATATTGGTCTCATAGAAGGATTCTGGCAGTATACCTTCTGTCCCTATTTTCTCAAATAGTTTGTGTAGTATTGGAATTAATTGTTCTTTGAATGTTTGGTAGAATTCACATGTAAATCCATCTGGCCCTGGAGATTTTTTCTTAGGGAGTTGGTTAATAGCTTGTTCTATTTCTTTTTCTGATATGGGGCTATTTAAATAATTTATATCCTCTTCTGTTAACCTGGGCAATCTATATTTTTGTAGATATTCCTCCATTTCATTTAGATTATCAAGGCCTTTTTTTTTTAATCATTCTGTCATTCTAGCTGAATTTCTGTTTGGCTTCTCTGTTCAAAGCTTTCTTGTTTGGTTCAAGTCTACCTTCACATCATTCACAGTCTAGTCTTCCCACCATTTTTGGAAAGTCTGGCTTGCCTTTAGTTTTTCTCAACTCACTCTCAAATATCCTTCCTGCGCTTTGGCTCTTCACATCAATCTTCATGATGTTTCTGGATCCCCTGCCATCTCCTAACTCTCATCCTGAGGAAGCTTCAAAGCAATTGTCACCAGACTTCACCAAAACTGATCTGATCTCTGGCTTTAACAGCCCCCCTTCATTGGAGCTCTCCCCCAACAAACTGCAAGGGCTTTGATTCTCCCGCAAACCAGACAGAAATAACCTCAATGTATTAAAAAAACTAGTCAATCAATAAGCATCAATTAAGCACTGGCCATCTTTCAAGAACTATGCTAAAGCTCTCTTTTTGTGGTGGCAAAGAATTTTAAAAATGCATAGATGTCCATCAATTGGGGAATAGCTAAATAAGTTATGGCATATGAAATTAATGAAATATTGTTCTATAAAAATGATGAACAGATTGATTTTAGAAAAGCCCAGAAAGATTTACATGAACTGACACTGAGGGAATCAAACAGAACCAGGAAAACAGGGAACACAGCAATAAGAAGATTATGTGATGATAGATCAAGTATGATAGATTTGGTTCTTCTCAGCAATTCAGGGCAATCCCAATAAACTTTGGATGGAAAATGCCATATACAACTAGAGAGAGACTTATGAAGACTAAATGTGGATGAATGTATACTATTTGCATGTTTTCTTCTTTTTTCTTTTTTTCCTTTTCTTTCTGTTTGTTTCTTTCCTTCCTTCTTTCTTTCTTTCTCTCTTTCTTTCATTGTTTCATTCTTTTTCCTCTTTTTCCTTCTCCTCCTCCTCTTTCTTCTTCTTCTTCTTCTTCATCTTCTTCTTTCTTCTTCTCTTCCTCATGGTTTTTCACTTTTGTTCTGATTTTTCTCCCAACATGCCTCATATAGAAATATCTAAGAGCTAAGTGCTCAGAATGCAAAGTAAGGAAAGAAACTATTGATGTCTTCAAGAAGTTTACATTCTTATTGAGGAGACAATAAGTAAGCCACTATGAATATTCAAGATATACAGTGTAAATAAAGAGGTTAACCTAATATGTGTGTTATAGCTAAGTGACTCAATTAATAGAGCCCTAGGCCTGGAATCAAGGAGACCTAAGTTCAAATTCAGCCTTAGATAGTAGCTGTTTAACTCTGAACAATTCACTTAACCCAGTTTGCCTCAGTTTTCTCATTTGTATAGTGAGTTGGAGAAGGAAATGGCAAGTCACTACAATATCTCTGCTAAAAAACAAGCAAACAAACAAAAAAGAAAACAAATAGGGTCAGGAAGGGTCAGATGCAACTAAACAATAACAAATCTAATGCATGAAGTCAAATAAAGTCAACAAACATTCATTAATCCCCATGTTCCCAACACTGTGCTAAGCACTAAGAATACAAAACCAAGCAAAGAGGAATAATAGTTCCTGCCCTTGAGGAGATTACATTCTTTTTTTTATAATATCTTTTTATTTTTCAAAATACACACAAAATATGGAATTATGCCCAAAGGATTCTAATTTCTCCTTCTGTAATTTACATATGTATATATACACATATGAACTGTGCATATCCTTTGATCCAGTACTGTTTCTACTAGGCATATATCCCAAAGAGACCTTAAAGGAGGGAAAGGGACCCAAATCATTGTATTATCTTATTATTGCCATGTATAATGATCTCCTGGTTCTGCTCATTTCACTCAGCATAAGTTTATACAAGTCTCTCCAGGTCTCTCTGAAATCATCCTGCCGGTCATTTCTTGACACTATGAAAAGAGTTACCACACAAGAAACTGGAAACTGAGTGGATACCCATCAATTGGAGAATGGCTGAATAAATTATGGTATATGAATGTTATGGAATATTATTGCTCTGTAAGAAAGAAACGACCAACAAGATGATTTCAGAGAGGCCTGGAGAGACTTGCATAAACTAATGCTAAGTGAAATGAGCAGAACAAGAGATCATTGTACATAGCAATGACAAGATTATACAATGATCAAATCTGATGGATGTGACTTTTTTTCATCAGTGAGGTGATCCAGGCCAATTACAATAGACTTGTGATGGAAAAGAGATATCTTCCCTCAGAGAGAGGACCTTAAGGACTGAATGTGGATCACGATTTAGTATTTTCACCTTTTCTGTTGTTTGCTTGCTTTTTGTTTTTTTTAATCTCATTTTCTTTCCTTTTTGATGTGATTTTTCATATGTAGTATGATAAATGTGAAAATATAAATAGAAGAATTGCACATGCTTAACATATATTGGATTGCTTACTGTCTAATAAAGGGGGTGGGGAGAAGAGAGGGAGAAAAATTAGAATTTAAGATTTTGCAAGGGTGAATGTTGAAAATCATCTATGCATATATTTTGAAAACAAAAAACTAAAAAAAATGTTGGTTTTTTTCAATGCAAAACGTCATGTTCCCTATTTTTCTCGCCCTCCCCACTTCCCCTTTCCCTAGACACTAAGTAATTTAATATAGGGTAAGCATGTACAATTCTTCTAAATATGTTTCCACATCTATCATGCTGCACAAGAAAAATCAGATCAAAAGTGGAAAAAACACAAGAAAAAACAAGCCAAAGAACAACAACAACCAGAAAAGGTGAAAATACTTTCCATATTCAGTCAAGGAGATTATATTTTAATGGGGTAAGATGGCACATAAAAGTAAGCTGAAAATCTGGTTACACTGCTTGAGGAGGAGTGGTAGAAAAAGTCTAGAGAGTCAGGAATACAACCTGGAGAAGGATAAAGATATGGTCTCCTTAATAATGAGAAGAGTATTTAGACTAAGTAAAGTCCAGGAGTGAAGTGAGCTTCCAAGGAAACAGGTTTCGATGAGGTGATAGATAAAGTATAGAAGAGAGTGAGAAGTACCCCATGGGGAGGTCCCTACAATGTCATTTTGTTGAGCATAAATCCTTGCTGCCATTTGGCATCATGTCCCCAGAAATGTTTTTGACTTGATATAATTGGCTCTTTAATAAATGAGAAAACATTTGTTAAGCAATTACTCTGAAGTACTGTATTAAGAGCTAGGAATACAAGTCAAAAAGTAAGAAAGTCCTTGCTTTGAAGTAGCTTATATTCTAATGGGGGAGACAATATATTTGGAAGATTTCAGTTGAAAATAAGATGGAATGGATCAATGGTATTTAATGCAGAGCACTAAGCAGATGGGTTTAAATTATATCTAAGGCCATTTCCATTGATAAAGCCACTTCTATTTCTGATGCTGAGCCACTTAACAGTGAGAAGGACTTTGGTAGTGAGAATGTTCTTCCTTTTGTTCCTCCATTGGATTAAAATTGTTCCCTATTTCTTATAAAAGAATGAAATCTTGATTTCCAAGAATAGTCTGCAGGGCCCCTCTTCTGTTCATAGTTGAAGAAGCACAGTTCTTATTGCAACCCCTTACTACTTGACTATTAATTTTTTAATGCATCTTTTTTATCTTCATCACTATCTTGCTGACATTTTTTTGTACTTCCAAAGGAATTACATTTTTACGCTAATGTCTCCTTATTTAATGAGACTTAAAAGGTCATTTGTCATTGAAAATCACATCTAGAATAACCAAAGTACTAAACAGACTCTTTTGATTCTAGTGAATTGAATCCTATATTGATAATTCTACCTTTCTTAATTAAATTCTTATTAACATATACATTATTAATTAGATCATTAATGCAGGTGTCATTTTGAGTCACAACAGGATTACACAGTAACTCATGTGGTTATTAAACCTTGATAATTTCCACAGTGAATTAGTATTACATTAACAGGGATCTCCAGTTTGAATTCTAAATTAAATACTTTAAGCAATTTTCAAGAGTAAAAACTAAGCATAGGATTTAGAATTTGATTTTTGTATGTGTGTCCCAATGCCCAATGTGAATTATTTTGCTCAGCAGATACATCTCATGTCTTTTAAACAGTGAAATTTAACTTTTCTTATAGTTAAAATACTTCAGGACTTAAAGGACCTGGATTTCATCATTGTAAATAATCCTGACATTTATATAGGTCCCAATCTTTGCCTAATTTATCAGATAATATTTATAAATTGTAATTGCTGAAAAAAAGTATAATCTGATATCAATTAGCTTCTTCAAATTTAACTAGACTGATCATTGGCTAACAGATACATGATTCATTGTCAGGGCTACATTTGAAATTTTCATTTTTAGTTCAATCTAATCATAGCATGTGTTTCAGTGGCCCAGCCTTTGAGAACTCAATGTCACCTCAATAAAGAAATATCTGAATAGAACCTCTATGGAGGGCAGTTCAACAGGGCTTTGAATTAGAAAAACTCATATCTGTCTGTCTTTCTGTTTCAGTCATATATGATAGTTTTGAGAATATTATATGCTTGCCATTACTAGAATGTACTCAACTTTGTTTCCATTTGCCTGAATCTTCTTTTCTTTCACAATTTATCAAATTCTACTCATACTTCAGTGCCAACCTCAAATGCTACATGGTCTATGAAATCTTGCTTAATCTCCACTGCAAGAAAGGATGCACATTGCACCTGTTCTCTGAAAGATGTTTGATTACAATTCTTTGTTTACATTTTTCTTTAGTACATTGTAAATACTTTGTACATAGAAATAAAGTTTTAAAACTTTGTGCTTTGCCTAGCACAGAAAATGCTTCAATAGATCGGTAATCTCTCTAATATCCCACCAGTAGGACAAATTATGAGCCATAAATAGCTTTCTAACTTTATAATCTGTGTCCATATCCTTTCTTAAATCCTCTGCCCTCAAGCTGAGGGGAATCTTTCTTTACATATACTTATATCACAGGGATACTTTCTCTCAAGTTAGATATATAACCAGCCCCATTACTTTTCCTAAAGAAATTTCTTTGCTGACATTTTATAAAATAATTTTTGTGCCAGATTTGTAATTTGTTATATGATATAGATAATATTTTGTCTACATTCACCATGATTAAAGATATAAATAAGCACTCAGTAGAAGTTCAATAAAGTGTTTATTAAATTAGTTAGTGAACACAAAAATAACATTAAGATTTTAGATGTTGGAGAATTAGTGGTATTCTGAAAATATTCTGTGAAAGAATTGAAGAAGGAATATGATAGTGTATATAATATGAGATGGTAATTAACTGGGAAAAAATCTTTGAATCTGTTTATTTCTAGTAAAGGTTTCATTTCCAAAATAAATAAGGACCTGATTCAAATTTACATGAAAAGAGTCATTTTCAGGTTGAGTAAGTAGATTAACCAATAAAGTTTTCAAAGATGTACAACCTAGACATTACAATATGAAACTAACCCCAAATCACTAAGAGAAATGTAAATTAAAGAATTCTGAAGTTTCTCCTCATGCATGAAATGACAGCAATGACAAAAAAAAATGGAAGCAGTCAATATTTGAGGGGCTAAGGAAAGATAGGTGAACATATCCGAGTTGTGGGTTTGTAGCCCAAACATTCTAGACATCAATTAAGAATTATGCAAGAAGGAAGACTAAAATGTCCAGATCCTTTTACTTTATGATCTTTACTTTATGACCTCAATATTTTACACACACACACACACACACACACACACACACACACACACACACCAGGAAAATCAAAGATAGAAACAGAGTCCAAATATATCTTTCAATAGTCTTAACAGCATTCTTGTGCTGACAAAGAACAAGAAAGAAGCAACTATTCATTGATTTGAGCAAGCACTGAAAAAACTGTGTTATTAGCATTCATCTAATATATGAAATTAGTGAAATATAATGGAATAGTAAGAAATGATGAATATAAAGAATTCAAAGAAACATGAAATTTCTATGAACTCATGTAATCAATAATCAACTAAGTAACATTCAATAAAAACTTGCCATTTTCCAGGTACTATGTAAGATTCTGAGAAGACAAAGGCAAAAGAAAAAGTCTCTACCTGTGAGGAGCTTAGAATCTAATGGGCAAAACTACATCTATGTCTGTGTGTATGTATGTATGTGTTTGTGTGCATATACACATATGTATACACATATACTTTTCTGAATGTATGTATGCAAAAATATTCAAGTCAGCCTTGTATAGGTAGCTGGGAGCACCTTGGCAAAACTCCATGCAAAAGGTGATATGTGAGCTCATCTTAAAGGAAAGCAGGATTTCCCAGAGATGGAGGTAAGGAATGAGTATATTCTAAGTAAGGAATGACAGCCAGTGCAAAGTCACAGAGATGGGTGATTGACTGTCAAGTGTAAGGGTTGATAAGCCCAAGTATGATGACTACAAAAAGGTAAATTAAAATATAATGAGGTAAATAAGGGGAAGGAGGGAGGATGGCAGCTGATTCACTCTTGCTAGAACACAACCTATGTAGTACCAAACCTGCACTCAGACCACTTCTGGGTAAATGTTCAACTGTGAAGGACTCAGTGCTTTGGGATGATTCAATAAATTTTAGGGGAAGATGGTCTCTTGTTCTTTAGATTTCCATCCTTCCCTACTATGGCAAGATTGAGGCATTGAATCAAATTAAAAAGAAAGCCCTATTCCCCACCCTCTCTCTTTCTTTCCTTTCCCTCTTTCCCTTTCTCTTTTCTTTCTCTTCCTTTCCTTTCTTTTACCCCCTTTCCTTCCCTCTCTTTTTTCCCCCTTTCCTTCCCTCTCTTTTTCTTTCTCTGGAACATGTCATAAGTCATTCTTTCCATCTCTCAGGGATTCCCCATGGAAGTGAACAAGTACCCTCCTTTATTTCAATAGAAATGGCTACTTTTCATACCTGGCAGCTAGCTCAGGAACTCTATTGGGTGTGCTTGAGCCTGGATCTCTGTCTGCCTGTGCTGTTTTATTTCTTTTCCTGAGAATTGGTGACAACATCAATTCTGAGATGGATGTTCCCAAACTGAAGTCAACTTTTGGGGTTTGAGAGTTTCTGTTCCCTGTATCTTCCACACAGTATTTCTTGAAAAGATGTTCATGGACAAGAAGAAGGATGGCTTATAAGAAGTCATGAAATGGAGATTGTGAAGAGTATTGTGAAGATAAAATGTCAAATCCCATAAAATGCTACGTGTTATAATCTTTTAAATATCAATTTCCTAAAAGAACATGATAGAAGTTGCAAGTTTCCTCTTTAAGTCCTCAATATAAATCTTTGGGGTGAAGCATTTCACATGTGGAGGAAATAAATAGCTGTTCTATACCTGTTTTATATTGTACATAGAATAGTTTTCTTTACCTCTTTTTGGAGAATTCCAAGATAGGACCTAAAACTTTGTTATTTTCCCCCAGAGTTTTGGGGAAGTGTGAAGAAAAAACTATGTTCTCTTTGAAGACCAGGCTTCCCCAGAAAGAAACTTGGTCCACATACATGTTTGTGTCCAGAACTAAAGATTCCTTAGTGAGAGAACATAGAGACAAGTGCCTCCACATCACTGGGCACAGTACTGATTGTAATGTTTTTGTTATTATTGTTACAAAAAACATCACTATAAAGTCAAACTTTGTATAATTGAAAAACCAATGAAGATCAAAAAGAACAGATAATTGGATATATTTCTCTTCTAAAAGTTGTGTCCTTCTCACCCAGGGATGAAGACAATTTCTAAGATGAGACATTTGTATACATGGACAGATGTCAGTCACTATATCTAGTACATTTATTTAGTTATTTTTCTTTGTCATAGTGGAGGATTCAAAGAAAGATGGGGAAAATGAAATTGTAATGTGAATATAAAGGAGTATCAACAAATTTATTTCATGTATTTGATCTATCCACAGAAAAAGCTAATATTTTCTGATGTCCTGTTGAACAACAAGAGGGAGAAGATATGATTGGAGAAGAGAATAAAAATTGTCCCTGAGTGACTCCTAATTAATCTAGGGCAGATTTTTCAAAAATCATGCTTTAGGAATGACTAGTTTCCATAAACTTTATTAAAAGGCTTTCCAAATTCTCATTTATTAACTAAAGCTACCATGAAATCATGTCCAAGTGTGTGTTAAGTATATTTTCAGCACTGTATAAAAGAAATTTTCAAGCATTGTGAAATGTGATACCTTCCCTTCTGAAAAATCTGGAGTTGTGTTCCTGCCTAGCAGATGTGTTGTCCTCTGCATGTATTTGGAGAGTGATGTCTTCATGTGTCAGCGGATAATCTCCTTGCTTCATAAATTGCTGACCTGTTATTAGATTCCCCTGGGTTCATCTTGTCACTTCCATGTGAGGAGTTCTCCCCCCTGGAACTCCCTGAGGACATTTGAGCTGAAAAACAAAGGTAGGTGGAAAAAGAAAACTATGTAGTAATTGGAATGATTTGTTCTTGGGTTAATTATCTCCTCCTCCATTCTCCCCACATTCCCAAAGGGGCAAGAGCCCATTATGTGCTATGCTAATAGCCTATAAAATTTGCATCAAGTGAACATAAAGCTATGTTTGAATTATTCACACAAATTAAAGAATATGGGGCTAGTAAACAATTTTACTCTTATTTAAAAGCAACTTGCTGCTTAAAAACATGGTGTTAAGTCTTTCTTTCACACATAACTTCACACAATTTCTAACGATGCTCAGAGAGATCAAACCCTGCTTGTCATGGAACGATGGACTCTAGGGTATAGAAAAGGTTAGAATGGAAAGAAGATGACCATAAACCTTCATCGGAGAATTTGATTTGACCATTAGAAAGAGTACTGGACTTCCAGTAGAAGATTTAACAGTCCAATCTAAGACTCTGGCCTTTGAAACTCAAAATATTCTTTTTTTAATATATAAAGCTTTTTATTTACAAAACATATGAGTGATTTTTCAACATTGACCTTTGCAAAAACTTTTTTTCCCAAGCTTTTCCCCTTCTTCCCCCCACCCCCCACCCCTAGATGACAGGTACTCTAATACATACTAAATATGATAAATTATATGACAAATACAATACATGTATACATATCTATACAGTTATCTTACTGCACAAGAAACATCAGATCTAGAAAGAGAAGAAGAAAAAACAACCTAAGAAGGAAAACAAAATGCATGGAAATATTCACAGAAAGCGTTAAAATGCTGTGTTATGGTTCACTCTCAGTTCCCACAGGCCTCTCTCTGGATGTATATGACTATCTTCATCGCTGAACAATAGGAACTGGTTTGAATCACATCATTGTTGAGGAGAACCATGTCCATCAGAATTGATCATCGTATAGTCTTGTTGCTGTGTATAATGTTCTCCTGGTTCTGCTGATTTCACTCAGCATCAATTCATGCAAGTCTCTCCAGGCCTCTCTGAAATCCTCCTGTTGGTCGTTTCTTACAGAACAATAATATTCCATAACATTCATATACCATAATTTATTCAGCCATTCTCCAATTGATGGGCATCCTTTCAATTTCCAGTTTCTTGCCACTACAAAAAGGGTTGCCACAAACATTTTTGCACATGTGGGGCCCTTTCCCTCCTTTAAAATCTCTTTGGGATATAGGCCCAGTAGAAACACTGCTGGGTCAAAGGGTATGCACAGTTTGATAACTTTTTGAGCATAGTTCCAGATTGCTTTCCAGAATGGTTGGATCCGTTCACAGTTCCACCAACAATGTATCAGTGTCCCAGTTTTCCCACATCCCCTCCAACAGTTATCATTATCATTTCCTGTCATTTTAGCCAATCTGACAGGTGTGTAGTGGTATCTCAGAGTTGTCTTAATTTGCATTTCTCTGATGAATAGTGACTTGGAGCACCTTTTCATGTGACCGGAAATGAAACTAGAAATATTCAGAAGAAACAATCAGTAAGGTAGGGCCAAGAAGATAAGACTAGAAGAAACAAATAATTGAATTTCGCTAGACAAAAGATAGAAACAAATCTGGGGGGAAGCAGACTAAGGTACAGAGAGATCAATGATCTCTTATTATCCAATATGAACTAATTAATTCCAACTTTTGCCATTCCTATAATAGTATTTTGGCTTCAAGGTCACTTAATTATGTTTGCCTCAACTTCCTCATTAGTAAAATAGTTGGAGACAAATGGCAAACCACTACAATGTCTTTGCCAAGAAAACCCCAAAGAGGGTCATGAAAAGTTGTAAGCAACTGAAATGACTGAATAACAACAGCAAAGCTAGTTAAGTCCAGTGAGGGAGGAGGGAACGGGGGGGGGTATATCTTTTTTAGTCAGAAGAACTTCTGACTACAACTTCTACATTTTAATTATGAATGTCCACTGATGGTTTAACTAGGGTTATTTTCATTAACAATTACTCTCTTAATATTTCTAATTCATCATATATATATTTTGTTTATATATAATTATTTACATGGTATCTCTTCCATTAGCTCTTTGAGAGAGGGACTGTTTTTTTTTACTTTTCTTTGTTCTCCCAGAACTTTGTACAGTGCCATATAATAGCCACTTAATAAATGCTCAGTAACTGATGGAGACAATAAATCAGATGTGACTTGATCAGAGCAAAACACAGCAAATCTTTCCTCATTTTGTACACATTAGGTTTGAGGGTTTTGGGGCTACTATGAAACACTGTTAGTTTCCTTTGCCATAGCTCTACTATTTTGAACTTGTGAGGTTCAATTTCTTGAACTATTGAAACACTTTGAATTTTTGGAATCAAGCTTGGGATTGATAGGTATTCTGATTAAATCTCTTATTATTAGATTCAGCATGGAAACTTTACTAGTTCTATGTCCATCCTGGGTTGGTTTGTTCCTTTTTTTTTTAGGCAATCTGATTTTCTCCCTCCTCTCTTGGGGCTCTTTATTTTAGTGTCAGATTTAGCATTGACATGCAATTGACATTTGCCTTTCTGAGGCTTAAAACTCCCAATTTCAAGTGATACAAACTTCAGCCACCACACTAGCAAAAATTACTGCTACGTATTATCATATCCAGCTCTAATCAGTCCTTCTATGCAAAATATACTTTATGGGCTTTAAACTTAATTTGATATGTTAAAGATGGTTTATTAGCAATGTGTGAAGGAAATTATATTCTAAACTTGTTATCAGTCCTTTAGGATTATATAAAGTCTGTACATAAAGAAGAATTTTTTTAAGCTTTCTCTCTTTCATTTTTCTTTTTCTCTTTCTGTCTCTGTCTCTCTGTCTTTCTCTGTCTCTGTCTGTCTGTCTGTCTCTCTGTTTCTTTTCCTCTCTTTCTCCCTTCCTTTCTCTCTGTGTATGTGTGTCTGTCTCTCTGTCTCTCTTTCTCTGTATACTTCTCACCTTTTAAGTTTTAATAAATATCAACATCACTGCCTTTATGATTTACTAACAGAATAAAAAAATGCAAAGTCATATTTAAGTATTTTAATAACATATCCCAATGTGAAAGATGATAGTCACCTTTAATCATCAATTGCCATTATTGACTTCTCAACACTGAAAACACAGTCCCACCATTAACTCTCACAAGATGACATTCAAATTCTCTAAATTCTCTCCAGTTATCTCCTACATAGCATATCTTCTCCATTGGTAAACATTAAATCTAGTTCTCTCAGGAAATATCTCTTTGGATTCTTTCTCCTTGACAGATAACAGTCTTTTAAAAAAAATCTGTTAGTCATTTGTCTCTGCTCTTAGTGTCTCCTCAATTTATGGTTATCAGATTCCAGAATGGAAATTAAACTATCTCCCAATATTCTATTCTCTCTTGAAATCATAATAATAATAATGTTCATAATTTGTGGAATAATTGGAGTTGATGTTACACCAGATATCATCCTTTCATATTCTTTCCAAATTCTGTTATTCATTGAAATTTATCTTTCTCCTAAAGTCACCATATTTCTTGTCATTCTTTCCAGGACTGACTTTTCCTTCTCTTACAACCCCTGACAAATGAGAATAAAAGAAATGACCATTATTTTTGTTTCTAAACACTGCTACTTTCAGATCCATCCCTTGATACCATCACTCCTGCAACTACCTCTTCTCAAAAGCTGACATTAATCCCTCTGGATCATTTTTTATCATTTATAGATCCCCAGATCATTTCCCCTTTTCTTCAATAAATTTGGTCGCTAGCTCAAAGTCTTTTCTATATATTATGTCCTTTTCCCAACATTCTCTCCTCCAAGATCATTAACATCCCCAGTTCCCATGATGTCTGTTTCTAGGCTATCTGAACCACAATCACACATAAAAGGACATCTGAGAGAGGGTATATGAACACACACACACACACACACACACACACACACACACACACATCCTTCTGAATTTGGCTAAACTCCTGAATCTAATTTTGTCCATTTGTGAATTAGCTCTCTGTATTCCCTCTGCCTTAGTGAGTGTGTGTGGAGTTAGTAGAAAAAGGCTATAGATCTGAGACCCACTGTACACACTGCGGCTGCTGCTACAAACACTAATCTAATACCCTGCTGTGAGTGCCTTGAATATATCTCCTGCTGCGAAGTGGAGGTGACAAATGAGACCAGAAATCCACCCCGTCCCCAGACAAGTGTGGGGAACAGGCAGATATTTGGGGGATGGGTGCTAGGAATGTGCTAACTTGATTTAACCCTTTGCTGTATATCTTATCTTGTTTCAAGTTTTGCCTAAACTAATGTGTCCTCCCTCAGTTAATCTAGTACCTTTCATTCTTGATAAGACCAGATCAAGAGCATTCATTTTAAAAGCTGAATATTTCAAATCACTTTCTTCTTTATTGTCCTCATACCACCTGGTCATGTACGTTTTGACCACCTGCCTCTGCCATTTGAATAAGAGTCTGACTCACATCTGCTGCACATGTCCTTGAAAGCTAGAGAAATGCATGGCTCTTTGACAAAGTATTAAAGAGAGGAAATAGTAAGCATCTGTCATCTTTGCTATCATATCTTTAGCTTTCTTCCTTGACCCCATGCTTTGTGCTCCCAGCTGTATCTTGAAGAATTGAGCATCTCTATATTGCAAAAGTACCAAAAAAGGAATATAGTCCTAAGAGAATGTGCCCATCCCTATTATATTACTTTTTAAAAGAACCATTATAATTGAGGGAAATTACAAGAAGGAAAACTTCCATTCAATGTAAATAATAATAACTAAGATTTATATTTTGCCTATTATATGTCAGGCATTATGCTAAGTGCTTTATAAATATTATCTCATTTATTCCTCACAACAAGCTTGGGAGAAAAATATCATTATATCCTTATTTTACAGATGAAGAAATTCAACAAACTTCATGGAAACTGAGGCAGTTTCCCTATCCTTTATTATTTTTAGATCCCCAGATTATTTCCCCTCCTCCTCAAAAAAATTCAATATCTAGCTCAAAGTCTTTTCTCCATCCTATGTCCTTTTTCCAAAATTATCTCTTCTCAGGTCCTTAAAGTCCCCCATATTAAGGGGATCTATGATTTACTCAAGATTTAATGATTAAATGCTAGTAAGCATCTGAGGCTAGCTTTGGAGTCAGGATTTCCTGAATCCAGGACCACAGCTCTATCCACTACATTATCTAGGTGCTTATATGAGAAACAATTTCTTCACAAGTAGAGTTGCTAGAAGGTAATGAGATCCCTATCACTGGAAATGTCCAACTTATTTAGGAATTCCACCTAGGATAGAGAGTTAACATAGGCTTATGTGAAGGGGGATTATTTTTCTGGGCTATTCCTTTTCCTGCTAGGCTTATATGAGTCTAAGGTAAGTCTTCATCAATGGAAACTAGATGTTGCAATGGATAGAGTGCTGAATCCTGCCTCAGCTAGTTGTGTGACTCTGGGCAAGCCACTTAACTGCTGTCTGTCTCAACTTCCTCTTCTGTAAAATTGGCATAATAATGACACCTCCTTCACAGAGTTGTAGTGAGGATCAAATGAGATATATAAAAAATGCTTTGCAAGTCTTAAAATAATCTATAAATACTAGCTCTGATGATGACTATTTTTGCTATTGTCACAGTGTCCACCAATCCCTGGAAACCTTAAATGAACATAATATGCCTTTTGAATCCCTCCAGCTCCCCACAGATGTACAGAAACAAGTAACAGTCCACAAGTGAGCTTCTTTGTGTTCTCCCAGGAATACAGAAAACAATGTCATTTACTTTGGACTGGTGCCCAGGATACTGGCCCAGAAAAGAAACCACACTTACAACACAAGAGACGTGAAAGAGACAATCTGGCTACCAGATGCTCTAGGGGAAATGATCCTCAGAAGAATCAATCTAAACATTAGGTTCTACCCTTATCTCTGTGGCACAGCTCAGTAAGGAACTCCGCAGCATGGCTTAAGGGCAGCCTAATTCAAGAACCATCAGAAAACTTGCTTTTCTTTATATTTTTTTGGCTGGATTTTATAGCTGGAGTTGTGGACATCAATCTCCTAAATCCACCACTGCTTTGAAGCAGGTGAGCACCCTCTCTAATTATGCAGACATAATAGGAACTAGTAATTGAATAAAGGGTCTCTGACAATGTCTCCTCCCGTGAGAGAGACTGAGGAGTCTGATTTTAGGAAAGTTGTGATGATGAGTAATGAAAGAACATTGGAAAAACATTGGAAAATTGGAGAAACAGATATTCTGTAGCTGGGTCTAGTTTGCTAATAGCATGATGGGTAAAACTAAGGTGCCTTCAAAAAGAACTAATTCCAAAAAGACAAATTCTCTTAACTGCTCAGATCTTTTTTTGACTTCTCTGTATATGGCATCCAATGAGAGACAATACTGAAAAGAGAGAGACCTTGGGCATTCTTCACTTAAGCCAACACGGCCCCAGCAAACAAGACTAGGTCCTTAGTTTTTGCATTTTTTCCCCATTTTACGTGAAGGGATTATAGACTTTGATTTTGTGAGTTCTGAAAAACTAGAAAGTCAAGCTAACCAAGTCCAAGAGTTGAAGTCCATGTCAAATTCTACAGCCATCCCTACATTGAAACTCTGAGAAGCAAGCTGTAACTTTCAGAGCCCAGTTTATTATCATCTGAGATGAGAACTCATCCAGCTACAATGCTGCATTTGGATGTGAATTAGTTGGAACTAATTAATGCTAAGTAAAAAACTGTTCTAAAAGCAATCATAATAAGAGCAAATTTAAAAGCACATCAGTCTGGTATATGTTAGAGTATGTAACTGGTATGTTAGGGGTAAATGTTTGTGCTTTTGTTATTGATCTTTAAAATAAATATCCATTTGTAACAGCTAATCTATGGTAAGTGGTTAAATGGAACTGGAATGCTATTCTCTGGCACTTAACATGGGAGGAATATAAATGGTAGGGGTTTTAGCTGATAGAATCAGAGAAGAAATTTTCTAAACACCTCAGGGCACCCAAAGAACTCTTGAGTGGGAGATGTAGCCAATCTGGCTCTGGGAGAATGATTCCAGAGTCTATTCACTTCATAGAAAATGACATCATAGAAGTCAAGATTTTTATCTTAGGCCAAGAGTAACATTAGCAGACAAAAGTTTGGCTGGGTAATACTTTCTTGGCATAGGGATGGGATATGCAGCATTTTGACTAGCTTTGAAAATAGTTAACTTTCCCTTGGAAAAGTGAACCCATTTGTAGCAAATGTGAGAAGTCTCCTAAAATGGTAGTCATTAACATTCAAAATCAGTCCCAGTGACCAAATGGAACTGAATTTAAGGAGTGAGAAGACCACAGGAATTTAACAAAGATATTTTTAAAAACTAGAACCAAGAAAATCACACCAAAATTCATCTCTCCAGAGAAAAACCTAGTCCCACTTACCCAAGTTGATCCCCAAGAAACACAACAAAGATCTTAACAGGTCATTAAAAAAGAGACACAAGTGAGTTGAAATAACCCATACCATATAATCAACAATGATTTCAGTCAATAAGTCAGCAAGCAATTATTAAGGACTTGCTATGGGTCAGACAATGCATCAAATACTAAGGAAACAAAGAAAGATTAAAAAATAGTCCCTTCTCTCAAGGATTTTACAGCCTAATAAGGAAGATATCTGCATTAAAGTTGATTTAAAAGAAAAGTGATATTAAGGATGAGTGATGTAAACATGAGCAAGTCATGGTTTTAGAACAAGAGATAAACAGATGGACAACCTGTGATTTTGTCTAATGTACAAAATATTAAGAGACACAAAAAGTCTATTTGTGTTGGGTGAGTACTCTTTTAAGGATTTATGAAAAAATATGGAGTAGAATTATACAGGATGGAAATACATAGTTCTATAATTAGTCATAATGCATACCAATTGAATCAGTTGAGGATGGCAAGGAGACAGAAGCACAGGTGACAATCCCATTGAGTAAGAGATGGAGGAAAATGAATGACAATTTAGAAGATAAGTGCACTATAAGGCAAATCAATGGCAATTGCTGAAAGGAAAAAAATAAATATGTAGGCCCCACCCCCACCATATCCCCAGCAAGAAAACTAGTGAGCTTCCTTTCATGCTACAGTCCAGGGACAAAGCTCCATTTTTACCATCCCAGCTATTCTTCTGAATATGGATGAACTGTAATCTGCCCTGATAAAGAAAGTAATATTTACACCAGTAAGATCATAGAGTTATCAAAGTCAAATGCAATTGGCAAGTCAACAAGCATTTATTGACTACATTGTGCCCTGTGCCAAGCAAGTTGGTGAACCTCTCTATTTTATCTAAATCATAGATAAAAATATTGAATGTAGTTGTGCCATCCAGTTAATATCAGTATTTTCTGTTTATGAATTTTCAACTAGTTGTATATCCAGCCGAAAGTACTTTAGGTAGTACATTAGAGAGAGTTCCAAGTCTGGAGTTAGGAAGGCTCTTTTTCATGAGGTCAAATCCCTCCTCATACACTTAGCTGTATGACCCTGGACACATCACTTAAACCCATTTGCCTCAGTTTGCTTCAAACTGAAAAACTATTGAACAGCATAGGTACTTTGAGAAGCTGGGCTGCATAGTAAATAGAGCATAGGACTCAGAGTCTGAAAGACATCAATTCAAATTCTTCCTCAAACACTATCTGTGCAGTCACTTAACTTCTGATTTCTTCAATTTTCTCATCTGTAAAAATGATAATAATGATCATAATAATGTCACTTGCCTCCGAGGGTTGCTATGAGGATAAATGGCATGATATTGATAAAGTGATTTGCAAATCACAAAGCATTGTGCTACTTAGCTGCCTTGCTATTATTATGACTATTATTGGACCTACACTTGTCTGTTTTGTCCACAAAGATAGCCTAATACATTATTTCAAATGTTTGTCTGAAATTCCTATATACCATGCTCTCACCATTCCCTTCAGCTACTATTATTGTTGATGCTATTTTTTTTTAAATCTCATTTTATAGATGAAAAAGGTGAAGTTCAGAGAGGTTGAATAGCTTCTATGAGCTTCACACTGCTAGAATTCAGATCTCTTTACTTCCAATTCAGAGTTCTTTTTATTGTACAATCAAACAGGAGTTTTTGTGCTGCTTCTTTGCCTTCTTCATAATTGAGTGGAAATATAATATAGATAGAAAGGCTGAAAACTTGTTCTGTCATTTGGTGAAAAGACTTGACATGAAAAGACTGAAGTAAGGAAAATGTATTCTTCTATATAATCATCTGTTTTACAATTAAAAGACAGCTAAGGGTCATGCTGCATAGAGTGCTGGTCCTAGAGTCAGAATGACCTGAGTTTAAATCCCATCTCACATTTACTGGCTGTGTGACCCTGGACAAGTCATTTAACCCTGTTTCCCTCAGTTTCTTCCTCTGTAAAATTACCTGGAGAAAGAAATGACAAATTATTTCAGTAACTTTGCCAAGAAAACCTCAAATAAGTTTTACCTATTTGTTAAACACAAGTCAACAATAACTATTTTATAGTTAGTGATGGAGTTCAGACTTGTGAATTCATTGATTTAGGGAACTAGATGAGTTACTAAGGTAACTCACTGTCTTAGAAAGTTACGTGCAGCACTGAGAATTTAGGAGATTTTTCTAGGATCATACAGCCCATGTGGATGAGACATGAAATTTGACCGAGGTCTCCCTGGCTCTGTGGTCAGCCCTGTATCCAGTATACTACAGACATGCTAGCCACAAGCATAACTCTATCTGTATGGAAAGCATCAAGGAATTGGGAATTTTATATAAATTTTATATAAAAAGAGAACTAAAATATTGCTTGGGGATTATTTTTCGTGGTATTATTTTCCTGTACTATTGTATAAATGTTATTGTTCTGAATCTCCTGCAAGTAGGAAGGTAACCCAAAACCACTGACTCAAGGATTAAATCAGATTATATTTGAATTCATAATGCAACTTTCATCAGTGTAAAATATTAACTGCACATTAAATGGATCTTCCAAGAATTTCAGCAGCCAGAAGTGTTACTGAAGGCATTTTACGTTGTCACATGCTCAGCACAATTTACTGAGTTGTATATTTCCAAACAAATGAAAGGGAAAACAGCAAATGTAAGCAATAGCCTCATTTCAGCTAAGATATGTAAGACTTTTCAATTAAATTGAGGAATTGGAAAGGGAGAATGAAATCTGTGGAGAATTTGTTTTATGGGAAGAAGGAGGGGAAGAAAATAAAATAGATAGTGGACATCAGAAAAGAGATGGGGGAAAGTGTGAAAGAAGAAAAGGAGGGGCAGCTAGGTGGCGCAGTGGATAGAGCACCAGCCCTCAAGTCAGGAGGGCCTGAGTTCAAATTTGGTCTCAGACACTTAAGACTTCCTAGCTGTAATACCCTGGGCAAGTCACTTAACCCCAATTGTCTCAGGAAAGAAAGAAAGAAAGAAAGAAAGAAAGAAAGAAAGAAAGAAAGAAAGAAAGAAAGAAAGAAAGAAAGGAAGAAAGAAAGAAAGAAAGGAAGAAAGGAAGGAAGGAAGGAAGGAAGGAAGGAAGGAAGGAAGGAAGGAAGAAAGAAAGGAAGAAAGAAAAGAAGAAAAGGATTAGGAAATAAATAAATGGTAAAATAAAGGTGAAAGGAAAGGTGAAGGAAGAGAAAAGAAGAGATGATAAAGGTGGGAGAGGAGAAGAAAGAAGAAAAGTAGAAGGGAAACAGAAAGGTAAAGAGAGAGGTGAAAAGGTGAGATAGGAGAAAGAAAGGAAAAGAGAAAATAGAATTAGAAATGAGAGGAAGGAGGAGAGAGCATTTATTGTGCTTACAATGTACCAGGTATTGATTAGTGGAGATATAAATGCAAGCATCAAGCTTAGATTCTAATAGGGAAAGACAATATGTAAAGGGAATATATATCAAGCTTAGATTCTAATAGGGAAAGACAATATGTAAAGGGAATATGTAAAATGCAAGGGGATGGGAAAGAGTATCTAGATATTTATCCAAAAGCATAATTTGAAGCTGGTGTCCAGGAAGTGAGGTAGAAACTTGGTTTTGGGGAAAATAAGATGAAAGATCAACTATTAGAGATTAGAGGCAAGAGTCAAAAATTGCAGGAGAGAGGAAGAATGGAGACAGAATAATAACAGAAATGAAGGCAGCATAGTTTAAATCTGATGGCATGGGAAGATAATGGTAAAACACAAATGAAAGGAGAGAAGGGAAAAGAGAGATGGAAATGAAAAAGATAATTTCGTGACTTTTTAAGACTTTAGAAAGAAAGAGGAAAAAATCATAATGTAACAAAATTTACTTAGCAATTTTATAGTGCGATTATTGATCAGGTTTGTTCATTCATTACTATTTGCCCTCTCTCTGTTCTAAGAAGTTGTAACAAAAAGAATTTGTAGTGGTTTCTTTTTCTTTTTCTTAGCTCTGAGCTCCCAACCAGAAGCAATATCTGGCAAAACATCTCAGTGTTAAATCTTTTTCTCTCTTCTCCAGGGATATACCTCTTCTCAACTGCTTTCTCTGAACCATGTACCACCCCCCAAAAATGCATAATCAATGTCTTTGGTTTGTCCTGCTTACAAAGTTTAAGTTAACATATAAACAAATAAAAGTAAATGAACTTTGGGTATGACTTTCTGCTGGTACCTTCATTTTCAGGTGTGGCTCTTGGCTGAGGTATGGTTATATTCTTTCAGGAAGACAAAGGACCCTAGTAATGATAACTGCCCCAGTTCTGTCCCTTGAGATTACAGTGCTAAGGCATATTACCCTCTCCCACTCAAGAAGTGAAAGAGAATGATCATCTTGGTAAATCTTTCCTAATTTTTAGCCTTTCCTTTCAAAAACTCTGCCCTCTAAAGAGTTGACTTCCTTCAGTTAAAGATCATACCTTAACTTAAAATGACTATCCCATGAATTTCCCAAATATTTATCTCCTTAGACTAAGCCACAAGTAGGCAATGACCATTTGTCCAATTATCACCAACAAGCTCTGAGTTTCAGGGTTTTTTTTTAATGAGTCTTTGAGTCCCATTAGTCTATGCAAATGAATAATTAGCAGATTGAGAAGTGATACAGAGGCAATCTATACTTTGGGGTCAAGTTCATTTGTTTCTGCTGACAGTTTAGCTGCTTCCCTGCCCTTTTCATAAGTAGCAAAGCTATTTCAATTTGGCTGGAAGAAAAGCAAGAATAGGTACATCACTAACATATCTTCTCCCCACTCTTCTTCAAGAAAGACTAATTCCTACCAGGAGAAGAACTTGGAGGTTGGGGCCAAATGGCTCAACTCTGATATCCTCACAGAGAAGAGGCACCAGGCTATAATCATAGCTATCTTCTCTTTTAATTATTGCTAGTGTAGGGGAAGTAATTTTCAGGTTCAAACTAAACCCCTAAGTGATATTTCTTAAAAGGGAAGGGCGAACCCTAAGATTTATATCCAGACTTAATAACTTGACTTCCTTTCTACCAAATATTAGTTCGGCAATGAATAACAAATAGGAAAGAAATTCATTTATCTAAATTGATAGCAAAACAGAAATCAGGGAACATACACAAAGGAGAATATAATAGACAATGCAGATTGAAGGAGCTCTGCAATACAGGAATGAAATACTTTAGCTTAATTGAGAGAGAGTATCTCATCTCACCCAAAATAAAATTCCCAGAAGAACAGTGTAGTAAGCTGAAAACATAATCATAATCATAACAAATATTAACTTCTTCCCAGAATTTTTGTATTCCTTCAGAAACATGAAAAGAGTTTGAGGATACCATCCTTTCTCTGGAAGATGGAAGCCAGAAGTTTCCAAAAAGCCCAAAGAAACTAGAGAAATTACATCTCCCCTCACATAAGCATAGTTTGTTGATCTCCACCAATGAAGAGATAGCCCCACACTGATTGATTTGGGGGTTCAGTTTATACATGAGCAAATTATCTGCTTAAAACCTCACATTTTTCATGAGGTACAATTAAATCTGTTCAATTTTGCATTCTTTAAAAGGTAGAAAAATGATTCACTCATTTTTAAAAGTGGTTTATTCTTACACAACATACAAATGTAGGCTGAATGGGACCTGTTTATTCATTCATTTTTCTGCCTCTCTTGGATTTTAGTTTTCTGTCCTGTGTCTGATTATAATGACCAAATTACTTCATTTTGCCTTTCCCTCACAGGCATCTTTGTTTTTCCATTCATCCTTTGAGGACATTCTCTCTCTCTGGCAGTCAACTGGAGCCAACTTTTAGCACAGTGACTTCCAAAAACAACTGTAAGAGGGGCCAGAAATCCATTAAAATGGCCACCCTGACAGTAGAACTAGCATCACCATTATCAACAGGTGCAAGATTAAAAGATGTGGAAAATTGATGGTTTTCATCATTCCTTTCCGGAGAAGACAAACACCAATTAAATAATTTGAAACAGTAATGTATGCATCTTCAAAGCTACTTTGCTAGGAAAAGAGCTTTTCATGCTAGATGTCTGCCTATTTCTGATTAAGGAGACTACTATCAAAGGGTGAATATGTCCTCATTTTCTCAGATTTAAGTATGAGAAGAAGGAAGGAATTTATGTCATTCCAGCAGCAAGAAAGCTATACCATCTGAGCTATTTATCTTCATAAAGGGATCACACAGCATGAAGAGTCACATGGTAGCTTTAAATTGCCTCATTTGTCTTTTAATTAATAAAACATTCATTATATCAGTAATAAAACTCTGCATGGTCAAATGAGCCAGAGCTGTTCTGCACTTAGAGATTCAGAATAACAACGTCCAGTTCTCATGGCCATGGCCACAAAAGAATTAGGTTTACTTTCTAATGTCTCATTTATCTATTATTATGGTAAATGTATATTTAATTATAATAGCTCAAGTTACAAGGAGTTTTAAGGATTAGAAAGCTCTTCTTTCTTTAGAATAACTCTATGATCCAAATAAATATTTTTATCTTCATTTTAAAGATAAAGAAAATGATGCTCAGAAAGATTGTGATCTGTCCAAGGGCTATTTATTGTTTTGCCTTTTTTTTTTCAAAGAAGACTGATAACATCATGAGTGATGTCTTGTGAATTGAATTTAAGTGAGACATAGTTGTACAAAGTCATCAGCTTTATTCTCTCTTCCTGAGTCATCAAAATCCAGTGGCAAGACAAAAGTCAAGATGGCTGGCAATAGCTTTAGTTACATGGGCGATCTTGGCGTCTTCAATGTCTGAACAAGTTCTAAGGGCTCCATAGAACTTGCTTCAGTTGCTTTCATGGACATTGGATAAATTGTTCTCATCTACTCATTCCAGTAGGTGATATTTTCATGGGTTTATGGTGGATATCTCCCTAATTCATTGAAAGTTTGATGTGTGTTGGTTACTTTCAACCTAAATTAACCTGTCTACCCAAATTATTTGCCATTATATGACTTCTGCTCATGCTATAGCTTCTTGGAGCTTAGGTGAGAGTTGAGTGAATCAGAGGGACACCAAAGATGGATGAACAGTTTGAAAAGAGTTCAGCAAACCCTCACACTAGAAGTGCTTGTCCTAAATAGTCCATACACCCATTTGAAGGGCACATACTAAGTAACTCGTAGAGCGGAAAAATTTTTAAGTCTAATTCACTGATCTAGGCACACATCCTACCTTTGGCACTTATAAACTGTGTACATAAAATAAGGGTTGTGGAACATAGATGATGTAATAGATTAAAGTATTTTGTAAACTTTTAAGTGTCATGTAAATGTAAGTTTTTATCATTATCATTATCACTTCTTAACTCAACAAAATCAATGAACATTTATTAGTCATAAGGTTCAAGGGAAAGAACATTAGGAGGGAAGCAATTAATGGACAAGAATTTATTAAGCACTTACTGTGTGCTAGGCATTGTGTTAATAGAGTTACAAAGAAAGACATAGATAGTCCTTAATCCCAAAGTAGTTAAGATTCTAATGGAAGACACAAGATGAAAATAACTAGATACATGCAAGATACGGACCCCAGAAGGGAAGCCTCTAGAAGCTGGGAGGACTTGGAAAGGTCCCAGCACAAAGTGGCATTTGAACTGATTCTTAAAGTAAGCCAGGTATTTTAAAAGTAAGACATAAAGGAGAAATTGTACTTGTGAACCAAAAACTATGTAACAAAGCAGCAATCACCAAAACCATTTGTTATTGGTTAAAAAATAGAAAAAATTAAACAATGGAATAGATTACACAAGGAAGAGTGAAAAATAAAAATATAGAATATTTGGTCAACCTGAAATTACTTAGAATAAATTCTTTATTTTATAAAAAGTTCTGGGAAAATTGGAAAAAGGCCTATCCCATATTCCGATTGAGTCAAGAGGCAAAAGTGAATAGGATGAGGAAAAAAAGGTTTTGCTGAGCATCTGTGATCAGAACTGAACCTTGAAGGAATTCTTGAAAGTGAAGATAAGACAGGACTACCCTCAGAGGATCAGGAGTGACATGAAGGAGTGCATAGTGGTGAGAGATAGCATGTCAAATATTGATAATTCCTAGTGGTCCAGTTAGACTGAAATGTAGAATTGGTAAAGGGCAATTTTATAAAATAAGACTCAGAATCAAATTTTTTTAGTCAAACAAGTAATAGGTTTTCTTTTTTGTTTATGTGTATGTATATGTGTGTGTGCATACACACATATGTTTCCAGTTACATGTAAAACCATTTTTTACATTTGTTTTTAAAACTGAGTTCCAAATTCTCATTCTTCCTCTCTCTTCACCCAATTCCCTCACTGAAAAGGCTTATGTGAAGTTATGCAAAACATTCCCATAAAAGTCAGGTTGAAAAAGAAAACATAGATCTTTAGACTCCCCAAAAAGTACCTTAAGAAAAATAAAGTAAAAAATATGTTTCAATTTTTATTCAGATACAATCAGTTCTTTTTCTGGGCATAGATAGTATTTTTCCTCATAAGTCATTCAGAGAAATCTTGGATCATTGTATTGCTGAGAAGAGCAAAGTTATTCACAGTTGATCATCCCATAACATTGTTATTACTTTGTACATACTACATTCTCATTCTAGGTTTTTCTGAGAGCATCCTGCTCATAAGGGTAATAAGTTTTTTTAGAAATTCAAAGTAGAAACAAACATTCAGTTCTTAAGGAGGCAAAAAAATGGCCATAAAATAAATGTACCTGTTGAATGCAGAACACATTTCCTTAATGTGTCTTTTCCCTAGAGGCTTCTTTGATTCTCATTTTATAAAAGGAAAGTTGATAATAAATTTCACATTGAAATACATGTGTCTATTGAAAATCAGGCATCTGGTTGAAAAAAATGGAAATATCAGTAATTCATCTGATTGTTTCAGCTTCATAAATTCTAACAATATTTAATCTGCTGTTGATCAGAAGTTAAGTATGTAACACATCGAATTTCTTATGAACATGTGTTAGCAAACACTTAGGGTACAAGAATGTAGAATGTTTAGATTGTGAGCTTCTTGAGAGCAAGGACTATATCTTATATCTGTTTTTCCTGTAATAAAAAAAAAAAAAACTAAAGTCTTGTTTGTACTCCTTCCTATTTTCCTCTCCAGCCACATCTCCTCAACTGAGAAAGCATGAAAAACAAAACCTCTGTTAAAAGAATATATATTCAAATAAAACAAAATTTCTCATTAATCAGATACATACACAAACATACATATATAGATGTGTGTGCATGTGCTATATATACACACAAATATACATATATGTACACATCTGTGTGTATATCTTCACCCCTACGTTAGCAGATGGGCAGCATGTTTCAATGTGACTCCTCAAGAAATGTGATTGATCAGTGTCCCCAAATTTGCATATGTATATATGCATAAATATATATGTAAAAATATACATGTATGTAGCCTGCTTTATCATCCTTCCACCCTAATCCTCTTTCACTAAAAACGCAATTATCCATTACAATAACACATTATAATATACATAATCAATCAAAACAAATTTCCATATTGGCCATTTTCTTAAAAAAAAAAAAAATTTGTCTTATTCTGCATTCTGAGTCCTTGACCTCTTTATCAAGAGATAAGTAGCATGTTTCATCATTAGCTTTCTGAAATCCTAGTTGGCAATTAAACTTATAAAAGTTTAGCACATTAATAATCCATTAGATTTATATGCCATAACTTGCTCATTCATTACCCAATGTATGGGTATCCTTTCAGATTCTCATTTTATGCCTCATCTAAAAGAGCAATATATATTTTTGAATATCCTTAAAGTTGTTTTTGCTTAGCACTAACCTCTTAATCTACCCTCCCTATAATTCTTTCTCCTCTGTTCCCTTTCCCTTAGATTTCCCTATTAACTAAGATGTATATCTGGGACAATAGAAAGCACCAGCTTTGGAATGAGGAAGACCTGAATTCAAATTCAGTCTGAAACACTTATTAGCTGTGTGACCCTGGATAAGTCACTTAACTCCAATTGTCCCCCCCCAAAAAAAAATATTTCTGTATTCTATGATATATATACACATCTGTGTGTGTATCTTCACCTCTCTGTTAGGAGATGGGAAGCATGTTTCAATGTGACTCCTCAAGAAATGTGTTCAGGTGAAAGTTAGATTCCTCTCAGTTGCCCTTCTCCCAACTCCCTCTTTTTTTGTACAGATGGCTACTTGTACATCTTGGTTATTTGAGTTAATTTCCCTTAACTTTCTTTCGTTTTCTCCCTCCTCCCCAGCATATTACTCTTTTCTCTTTGCATTTTTCATTTAAGATCATCAAGATAAAGCAGAATCAATCTCAGGATTTATCTAATTAGAACTCCCTCTGTGAAACTTGAAAATGATGGGAATCAGAGAATAGCTAGGAATTATCTCCTATAGAATATAAACAGTTTATTCTTGTTTAGTCTTTAATTATTATTCACTGAAGTTTACTTTTTTATATTTCACTTCACTTGTATTTCTACATTGAAGTTTTTCCTACAGTTCTGATCTTTTCATCAGAAATGCTTATAAGTCCTCTATTTCATTAAAAAATATTTTTCCCCTAAAGAATTATACTCAGTTTGGCTGAGTAAGTTATCTTGGCTGTAAGTTCATACTCTTTGCCTTCTGGTATATCATTTTCCAAATTTGCTATTGCTTTTTAGTAGTAGCTGAAAAATCACATGTGCTTCTGAGTACAGTTCCTTGACACTTGAATAATTTTTTCCTGGATGTTTGTAGTATTTTTTCTTTGACCTGGGAGTTCTGAATTTTGGCTTTGATGTTTCTAGAAATTTTCATTTTTTAGTTAGCGTCAGGAAGTGAGCAGGAGATTCTTTCTATTCCTACTTTGATCTGGTTCTAAAAGATCTGGGCTTTTTTTTTTGCAAGATTTATTGAAATATATCTAAGTCCAATGATTTTTTTTTGCAAAGCAATCAGGGTTAAGTGATTTGCCCAAGGTCACATAGCTGGTAAATGTCAAGTTTCTGAAACTGGATTTGAATTCAGATCCTCTTGACTTCCAGGGCCAGTGCTCTATTTGATGCATTAGCCAGCTGTACCTATGTCTAATGATTCTTAAGTTTTTTCATCTCATCCTACATTCCAGATCAGTTATTTTTTTCTATAAGATATATACCTTATATTTGCTCCTATTTTTCAGCTTTTTCACTATTTTAATATTTCTTGTTATCTCATGGAGTCATTGGCTTTTATTTGGTCCATATAGATTTTCCAGAAGTTTGTTGTTTAGGCAAAGATTTTTTTAATCTCTTTCATCAAGCTAATAATTCCTTTTCTAGTTCTTTTTTTTTATAGTTCTCATTTTTTCCTCAAGAGCTCTTGTTCCTTTTATAAAAGCATTTTAAAATTCCTTTTTATTTACTCTTGCTTCATCTCCTCTAGCAGTTCTAGTTGAAAAGAACAAACTGTTCTTCTCTGAGACACTGCTTATGGATGTTTTAGAGCCATTCTCTTTTGCATTTGTCTTGAGTGTCCCTGCCCCCATAATAGCTCATTATGATGGGGTTCTTTTCTTGTTTGCCTCTTCTTCCAGACTACTTCTTTTTTTATTTATTAATACTTTTTATTTGCAAAACATATGTATGGGTAATTCCTAAACATTAACCCTTACAAAGCTTTCTGTTACAAATTTTCCCCTCTACTCCCCACCCCTCCCCTAGATGGCAGGATATCCACTACCTGATAATTATGTTAGAATACTTAAGAAATTGAATATTTGTATAGTTATTGCCACACATCATTTTTTGTGCAGGAGAAATCATATCTACAAGAAAGAATAATCCGATAAAGGAAATACAATGCAAACAAACCTCAATAGAGAACATGAAAATGTTATGTTGTGGCCCATATTTCACATCCCTCTCTCTTCCAGACTACTTCTTGACTTTGAACTTGATGTTAGGATTAGTCATGTGGCACTTCTAGATGGAACTTTTGGGCTGGTTCTATTCCTGTTTCCTTGGGATGTTGAGTTTTCTGTTATTCCAGGACCTCAAAGACAGGCTGGGGCCATAAGCTTTTAATTGTCTCAAAGTGCTCTGAACCAGGACAAAATCTGATTGCTGCCACCCTGATGTGAATTCTGCAAGTCCTTCCACTTGCAGCATATATGGGCTGCATCTAGGCTTGGGTCCACTGGATTCTGCTCCACTAAACCAGATGAAAAAGTGCATTTTAGAACACTTTCTAGCCTGAGATTCCCAGCCTGTTTATTTCATTGTAATCTCGGCTAGATGCTAGACTAGTTATATAGTATGTCCTTGTCAGAGAAAGTGTTATATTCTATGAGCAAAGCAGAATTGAAATAGCTCAAAATAATAATGAGAGGCACACAAATTTAAAGAATTCATCCCAAAAATTCACATGGACTATTTGTACCTAATCTGTGGTAAAATATTCTGAGCTCACATTGCTCTGATCAGCCTCAGTTGGACACTTTGTAATTTGACTCTAACATAATTATGTCCTTTTAGTCTTTTTTGAGAACAAAAGACAACAATCAACCAAATGCTAGAGTTGAGACCCTTCTTTGTACCCAAGATTTGAGTCACATTACTGTTGCTGCTGGCCAGCTGGTTTTTGAACTTCCTGCTTTTTCACATGTCACCCAAAGCTTTTCTTACCCCTCTGGGAAAGTCCCCTTCCCATTCCACTGTGGATCTATGACCCAGAACTGAGTAAAGGATAACAATGTTGTCCCCTGGTGTGAATCTGGGAATATCCCTTATGGATCTGAGATGTTCTTTTCCCTTAGTGCACAGGTTCTCCCTTAGCTCTGGAGTGCTTTACAAATAGCATTTTTTTTTGTTATTGGTCAATCATTTTTTATCATGTCCAATTCTCTGTGACCCATTTGGGAATTTCCTAGCAAAGATACTAGAGTGTTTTGCCATTTCCTTCTCCAATTCATATTACAAATCAGGAAACTAGGCAAATAGGGTTAAGTCACTTGCCTGGTATCATACATCTAGTGTCTGAGGACAAATTTGAACTCAGGAAGATGAATCTTCATGACTCCAGGGCCAGCCTTCTATCCACTGTACTACCAAGCTGTCACCCATAAATGACTTGACCCTCTTCTCCAGTGTTAGCAAACTAACCTCTCAATCCCCATATAAAAAGAACTCCTTGATTTTTTTCTGGATTTCCCCATTAGAATTCTGTCTGGTGCATTAGCTAGATCTCTTTGGAGGAATTTGTAGAGAAATGCTTACTACATTGTTTCCTATCACTCCATCATCTTGGCCCTGACTCTGAGGTTCTGACTCTTATTTAAGAATAAGTATACGAAGAAATAAATGAAAACAATTCCAATGGGGAAGAAAATTTGAATCTGTCTGAAGAAACCAATATGGATACACATGAAACTAACCAATCAACTTAGATTTTTAAAATAAACATAGAGAAGTTGAAATTAAAATCTACTAACAGAAAATTAATAAAAGAATGGCACAGTCCTATAAAAATTATATCAGGAGTGTTAGAACCCAGAAGGAATCAAGTCTGTCAAGGGAAGTTAATAACAACAAAAAGGATTTTTTGCTTCTTTGACTGATTTTCTTTTGTTATGTTATTTTGAGAGAAAAGGACTTTTTCTTGGGGTAGATTTAAGAGAAGGAAGACCTATTCAATACTTATTTTGTTCCTGTTTTCTCTGACAAGGAGAATAATTTTTGCATTGTAGATGACTGAACAAAAATGCTGAACATAGAGTTGATGGCCAAGTTCAGTAAGAGAGCACCTTGATGAATTCAAATCACTTGGCCCAGATGAACTACATCCTCAAGTACTGCAAAAAACTGGCAGATTTGATTGTCACTGTCAATGATACTTAAATTATTTTTTTAAAATGAGAGAGGTCTCCCAAGATTGGAAAAAGAGAAATGCCTTGATTTTCAAAAAAAAAAAAAAAAAAAAAAAAACGAACAAAAGAAAGTCTGCAGGGGGGGCCAGAGCCAAGGTGGCGGAGTGAAAAGGTGACTTTCTGCCTCTCCTCCGATCTTCTCTCAAATCAACAATAAAATAAGCCTCTGAACTGATCTTCAAGTCAACGAACCCAGAAATATTTGGGCACGGCTCTCTGGAGAACTTCATATCAGGTTAGTCGGACTTGGACAGAGAGATAAATAGACGACAACTGTGCAGGCCGGAAGTGAGGGTGGGACTCAGCTCTTTTGGAAGAAATTCCAAACTCCAAACTCCAAATTCCAAACACCTGGAGTTTATCTGAGGCACTCGGGACATTCTGCCCTGATTGGGGGCAAGTGTTCTGGCAGACTTGCCTTGTTTAAGGAGTAATTCGGACTTATTCCTAGCCCCCACCGGCCCAGCACCTTAAGTCAACTCGCCGAAGTGCCCCAGGGCAAAGCGTCTTCAGCCGAGGTTTTTTTTTTTTTCCCCTACCTTAAAGAGATATCCACTCTGTCTAAAAAAAATGATGAAGAAGCAAAAGAGAGCTCTCACCATAGACAGCTTTTATCAAGGCAAAGAAACGACCTCAGATACAGAGGTTTCTTTAGACAAAAATCCAGAAAAAAACAGCAACGACCATCACTGGTCCCCGTTTCAAAAGGCCTTTCTGGAAGACTGCATAAAGAACCTCAAAAGAGAGCTGGAGGATAAATGGGAAAATAAACTGAAATCAGTGCAAGAAGGATACAGTATCTTACAAGAAGGATATGATGCTCTACAAAAGAGATATGAAAAAGATACCAATTTATTAAAAAATAAAATTAGTGAAGTGGAAAAAGAGTGCAGTGAACAAATTGGCCAGTTACAAAAGGAACTTAAAAAGGTAACTGAAGAAAACAACACCTTAAAAATAAGAATTGAACAAATGCAAGTGAATGACTCACTAAGACTTGAAGAATCAGTCAAACAAAAACAAAAAAATGAAAAATTAGAAGAAAATATGAAATATCTCCTAGGAAAAACAACTGACTTAGAAAATAGATCTAGAAGAGACAATCTAAGGATTATTGGACTTCCTGAAAGCCATGATCAAAAAAAGAATCTAAACACTATCTTCCAGGAAATCCTGAAAGAAAACTGCCCTGAGATTGTAGAATCAAAGGGCAAAATCACCATTGAAAGAATTCACCGATCACCTCCTGAAAGAGACCCCAAAATTAAAACCCCAAGGAATATCGTGGCTAAATTTCAGGACTATAGCACCAAGGAACAGATTCTGCTAGCAGCTAGAAAGAAACAATTCAAATACCGAGGATCAATAATTAGAATCTGTCAGGATCTGTCAGCTTCCACACTGAAGGATCGAAGGGCTTGGAACCAGATATTCCGAAGGGTAAAAGAACTTGGATTACAGCCAAGAATAACCTATCCAGCTAGAATGAGCATTATCCTCCAGGGAAGAAGATGGTCATTCAATGATATAGGTGAATTTCACCTATTTCTAATGAAAAGACCAGATCTGAACAAAAAATTCGACACCCAAACACAGAACTCAAGAGATGCATAAAAAGGTAAAAAGGAAAGGACTCTTGAGAACTTTATTTTTACTAGGGGGATACTCAAAGTTTGGGGGTATAATTAACTAAATATTACTTT
>JAJPUD010002820.1:234848-291211 GCA_023553655.1 Myrmecobius fasciatus | reverse complement strand
AAGATTGAGAGGATATCAATGAATTCTTATTCATAGAATCAATTTCACTTTTTTTTGTGTGTGTGAGAATGATCTTTATACCTATTGGAGATAATGTTTGGTGAAAATATGAGAAGGAAATAATGTTCTATAATCAATTACATCTTTACAATTAAACAATTGACTGAAGTACAGATATAACAATTCGGCTATATTTCCTCAGGGTTCAGTATTTAAACTTTTTCAGAATATAAAGTAGTTTGTGAGATGACTGAATAGGAACTATTATAATTGAAACTATAGTATAGTTTGACTTTATAATGTAGTCTCAAAGTCCATGCCTATTGGTTAGTCAGGTGAGGCTTTGGCTTATTCTCTTAGCAGTGATCATTTTTTCTATTTCAGTTACATTTCCTATTGATAATCAACTCCATTAGATAATACCAGGACCTCTGGATCTCAAATTTACAAGGTCACTTTTATGCCTGGAAAAGTCATCTCAAAATTGATATCTTGCTGCCTACTCCTGAAAGTAAACACACAAAAGTGTGAAAGATACTCAGGAGATCAGTTCCAAGCTCATCCAGTTTAGTTCCCCTACTTTAGCTGTCACAGAGGGGCAGTCATCATTATGTCTAGGGTAGAAGACAATATGATGTTCCACTCTCTGCTCTATCCTGGGAAGTCTATTGAAAGGAGTTATTTGCCATCTCTGGAGAGTTAAAGGAAGGAAAACAGGCAGAGTCACTACTTTTTAAATGGTTGACAGAGTCATTGGTTTTTCCTGCTTAGTGGACAACAAAAGGGTATTTTATCATCTCAAAGTACAAGCGTTTCAGTGTTGAATTTCACATTAGTCAGAAGACAGGGATTTTATCATCACCAAAGTACCATATCAGTGATATAGCACATGAAGTAGGTAAAGAAGCTCTGGGAATGCTTTATGTAACATCTGGTTACATAGGAAATACAAAATCTCACTGTAATTATTATTATTTATTTAATTTAAAACATAATTTAACTTGATAGAGCAAAATGCAGCCTCAAAGGTTCTCTTCCAAAAAGATGTTCTCATGAATATGTCAAAAAAAGATTCTTTGAAAGATGTAAAGGAGAGAACTTTGATACATTTCTGGAAGGACCTTGACCTTAGTTTATATTCTTTTAGGCTCTGTTATTTTTTGGGGGTATTTAGTGCTGAGTTCTTGAAGGATTTCAGAGGTGACTCAGGTCCTAGATTTTCAAACGTTCAGGGTTCTTAAAGTGCTCTTGTTTAGGGCAAAGTTTAATCTCTGCTCTTCTGGTTAGAGTTCTGCAAGTTCCTGAATTTGCCTTGGGTTTGGTAACACTGGGTAACACTGTAACCTTGCCCCTAGTTGGAGTTTCAATAGACCAGATAGGACCAGGAACTGTTTTTTTTTTTTTTTTTTAATCACAGATTAGCTGCCTCTAGGTATAAGTTCTCCTTTCAGGTCACACTGGACCTGCTACTAACTCTGTTGTATCAATTCAATATAGATGTTGAGGTTTTCCAAATGTTCCAATTTATGATGATACACTGATTGCATTAATTCATGAAATATAACAGATACTCCTAGATTGTGATTTTTTTTTTTTTTTTGCTTTTTGCTGAGGCAATTGAGGTTAAGTGACTTTCCCAGGGTCACACAGCTAGGGAATGTTAAGTGTCTGAGACCAGATTTGAACTCAGGTCCTCCTGACTTCAGGGCTGGTGCTCTATCCACTGCGCCACCTAGCTGCCCCTAGATTGAGATTCTTAAACTCTTGAAAAACATTCAACCTAATAATCCTAAAAGGAAAAACCAATTAGATGAAAAATGCCTATATGATATGTATTTCATGAATAATCCATTGAAATAGTCCATCAAGTTAGACAAACACTACAAATAGTTAATGAACTGAATCAGGAATGAACAGTAATAATAGATTGTACATCACAAATCATTTAGGACTTTAAAAAAGACCTTATCTTCCTAATTCTTTCAGACTGGATCATTCTGTGAACACTTAGGGATTCAATCTCAATATTGATCCATATAGAAACTTTAATCTGGTCTGTTTCAAATTTGGGACAGTTTGCCTCTCTTTAGGCATCCTGTTCCTTGCCCTCACTCATCTCCCACCCCCCATCCCCAAATGCTGGGAATTACCATATTGATGCAAGACTTAACTGTTGAGATCTGATCTACTTTTAGCTTTATAGCAGTTTAGAAATTTGGAACTCAAACAGTTCACCAGCTCAGTCTTCTGGTGGCAGAAACTAGAGGTATATAGCCTATACACAACTATCAACAATCCCTATGTTCTTTTTGAAACAACAAAAAATCCTTTTGAGAAAGAACATTATTTTCATGTTAATACTTTATTTTGGTTATTCTTAATCATAAAATATCAGTATCCAAAACCAAAAATTTTAGATTACACAAAGAAAATTGGATTTAGCTTTTTTTTCTATGATAATTTGGCAAATGGAATAGAGTATAAAACATCAAAGTGAAGTTTAATCATAAAAACAAATGAGAAAGTCATGTAGGGTGAGTGAGGGATAATAACTGGATAGCAATCAATCACAACAAATTAATATACCTTCCTTAACACCTTCTTTAGGCAGATATTGTACCAAATAATGGAGAATAAGATAGATGAAATTATCTCTACTGTAAAAGAGATTACATTCTAATGCAGCTAGATGGCACAGTGGATTTAGTGCTGATCTTGAAGTCAGGAAGACCTGAGTTCAAATCTGCCCTCAAATATTTATTAGCTGTGTGACCCTGAGCAAGTCACTTAACCTCTATTTGCCTCAGTTTACTCAATTGTAAAATGGGGACAATAATAGCACCTAGTTGTGAAAATCAAATGAGATAATATTTTTAAAGTATCTAGTAGAGAGTTTGCCATGTAGTGTGTATTATTATTTTTGATTATTATTTATTAGTTATTATTGGTGGAAGAAACATTAATTATACATTTAAGCATATTGTACAAAATGAATACAAAGAGAATAAATACAAAGTAGTGAAGCACTATATAGTTTGAGAAGAAGGATGAGGGTGAGGGAATCAGGGAAATTTCATATAGAATATAGGTGATGATTGCATTTCATCTTGAAGGAAGATGGAATCTATGGGATGGAGGTGAGAAAGGAGTACACTTTAGGCATTGGGGACAACTAGTGCAAAGGTATGGAGATGGGAGATAGAAGATGGAATGTCTTATACGGGGAATAGGATAGCAATATAACATAAAAGATTTAGTAGAAATTGTATTCCCAGTGCATTAGAGGGATCCTCACCTCCTCTTCCTTTCCCCTCATGGAAGGATTTATGGGAGGATATAGATCAGTCTCCAAAAAAGTCTTACTCTCATACTTCATGTTGGCATGGAAGTGACTCTGGGCTCCTCAAGATTAATCTAGAAGAATGCAAGCTGTGGGAATTTCTCCTCTGCTGGAAGAGAATAGTTATGGCAGCTGCTTTAGTTTGGTTTCCAAGGATCAGATGAGCTAAGTACAGAGAGGCTTGCCACTATTAGGCTATTCACTTAGGGATAATATGGCTATTTTACAAACTACCCCAGCTCTTGGCTTTTGGGATTTTCTCAGGAACATTCTTCCCCCTCTGCTCTTACTACTGACCTTTTTGGCTTCCTTAAAGTCTCAACTAAAATTTCATCTTTTATTGGGAATCTTTTCCAACACTTCTCAAGGCTACTACTGCTGTCACTCTTAATTATTTCTTTATCCTCTTTATTTCTATATATTTCTTTGCATGTTGTCTTCCCCATTAGATTATAAATTCCCTGAGATATGCACTTTTGTCTCTTTTTGTATCCAGAGATTTTGCTGAGCAAAAATAGTCAATTAATAGATGTTATTGATAAATTAATTGGTCATAGTAACTTACAAAACAAAGAAAAAAAAATTGGCTCTTAGGAGCCCTTGTGGCTTTATTCTACTTCTACACAGACAATGGTAGATTGGTAGAAGAAGGAGCAGAAGAATAAAACTTATTTTAGACCATTCATAAACATTTGTCTAGCATGGTATGGTAGATATGAGATACTAGCTAATGAATGAGATGTTATTCATTAATATTTAAATATGAATAATTCTATACTACCAAAGAAATTGAATCAATCATCAAGATTGTGGTTTATCTGAGCTATCTAAAGAAGCTCCATATAGATACTGGCACCAATGAAATGACTACAATTTTTCTTCTAATTGTGTCTGTTCACTCACTTCTTAGCAGGTGTCATTTATGATTATGAGCTCCTCCTTTGCACCGGTGGTGGCAAGAGATGGAAAGTTTTTTTGGATTTCTGTCTCACTCACTAAAGGGCATGGAAAGGAGCTGAGGCATACAACTGAATCAGTTGGCCCCATTATACTTTTGTCAAGCCAACTGTGCCTTTACTGTAGCAAGCAAGTCATTTTACACCTCTATTCTCTTTCCACTTTCCACAATATATGTTCCATATCTTAACTTCTCTCTTTAAAACTCTCCTATGTTTTCTACTTCCATCTTCGTGGCTGAACACTGAAATATATAATTTATTGAGGTATTTAGGTGGTGTAGAGTGGATAGAGTGCCAAGCCCAGAATTAGGAAGACTCATCTAAGTGAATTCAAATCTGGTTTCAGTTGCTTATTAGCTATGTGACTCAATTTGACTCAATTCCCTCATCTGTAAAATGAACTGGAGAAGGAAAAGACAAACCACTCTATCTAGTATCTCTACCAAAAAAACTGCAAATGGGGTCATGAAGTGTCAGAGAAGACTGAATAGAGGTCATTCTTTGTGGACTTTCTTCTTTTCCCTTTTCTTCATCTTACTCTCTCTTGATGCCATATTCCATTTGGTCTTCCTTTACTCCAGTTTCTGATTAAGACATAACTCGTAACCTTATCAAGGCTAATTCTTCTACATGTATTCTTATTCTATCCCCTCCCATCTTCTCTAGTGGAGTGCCTCCATAAACTTCTCTGAAATCTTCTATATGCCTCTTTCTATTGGGTTTTTTTCTGTTTATACACATGCTCAAGTTTCCCCAGACTTAAAAAAAAAAAGTTTCACTATACCCTACCATCAAACTATCATACTATATCTTTCTTTCCTTTATTGATCAAACTCCTAGAAAAAAAGCTGTTTTACTCTCATTGCTTTCATTGCATCTTCTCTCACTCCTTTGTAAATTTGACTTCCAACCATCATTATTTAACTAAAACATCCCTCTCTGAAGCCACTGAAGATATTTTTTAAAAAAATTGTGTCACTCAGCAATTCCTTTACTTATATAAAAATACTTATATATGTCATGCTCCAGCTGAGAAAAAGTTGTGGTTATCAGTGATCTTGTAAGTGTCAATTCTAATGGGCTTTTTTCTCAGTCTTAATTTTCTTGGCTTCTTGGTAATATTTCACACTATAGATGACTTCCTCTTCCTGCATACTGTATTCTTAATGGATTCACTTCTCTCTGTTCTCCCATTTCCTTTGCTGGATCGTTATCCATATCATGTGTGCCCCAACTGTATATGTACCCCCAGATTCTCTTTCAAGCTATCTCACTTGGCTTACTGAGCTCATCATTTTCCACAGGAGAAATTATTTTTTCTGAGAAGATGACTCCCAAATCTGCATATTGAACCTGTCTTTCTTTTGAGTTCCAGTTCTGCATGACCAACTCCCTATCAAACAATTTGAATTAGATCTCCTTAAGATATCTTAACATCAAGAACATGTCCAGAACAGAACTCATTATTTTTATGCCCAAACCCAAGGGATGGGTTTTCTTAAAAGATAGTTCTTTTTCTCAGTAATTATTTTCTATTTATCCATCTTATAGCTTGTTTCTTGTTTCTACATATATTATTGGCATGTCATTTTCTTCATTAGACTATAAGCTCCTTGAAGACAGGGAGTCTTTTGCCTCTTTTTTTTTTTTTGTATTCTTAGTGCTTAGCACAGTGCTTGGCACTTAGTAGATACTTAATGACTATTCATAAATATTATCAATTGTTAATTTAATAACCAACAATAAATTATCAACTTATTTGTTATATAATTAATTTATTATTAAAATATTATAAATATTTATAAATATAAATAAATAACCAGTGGAGGCAATTCATAAATAAAAAATGGCTCTTAGTCCTGTGTTGCTCCATACTGCTTCTGCAGGGACATTGGCAGAAGAAGGGGCAGGAAGTGAAAAGAGGAAGTGAACAGAGAATGACCTTCATTCAATAAATTATGTGGCTTTGTCTTCAGACAAGAGGCTGGGGGCCAAGGGAATTGTGGGTGGTTTAGAGAGAAAGGTCAAGATATGAAACATATACTATAGAAAGTGAGATAAAAAATCAATTAGGAAAAGGAAAAAGGATTTTCTTGTTCTTTTTATTGTTACTCACAGTTACCCAAAGTTTACAACTTCAATATCATTTTCTTGACTCCTTATTCTTCCTCATTCCACACCATCTAATCAGTTGCCAATTCTTAGTTTTTCTACCTCAGTAACATCTCTTGCATATATTTTTTTCTCTTACTCACAGAGCTACCTCCCTTTGAGGCCTTCACAATTTTTTTTTTTACAATTGAGTTCTAATTGGTCTCCCTGCCTCAAATCTTTGTTTATTCTAATCCATTGTCTGCAAAACTGCCAAAGTGATTTTCCTTTTAAGAAAAATTAAAAATTTATTTTATTAGTCTATAAATGTACATTCATTTTTTAACAATAGCTTCCTATTTTTCAAAATATATGCAAAGATAATTTTAAATATTCACCCTTGCAAAACCTTGTGTTCCAAGTTTTTCTCCCTCCCTTCCCACTTCCCCTTTCTCCTAGACAGCAAGTAATTCAATATGTTAAACATGTGTAATTATTCTAAACATATTTCCACATTTATCATACTGCACAAGAAAAATCAGATCAAAAAGGAAAAAAATTAGAGAAAAAAAAACAACAAAGAAAACAACAACAAAGGTGAAATTACAATGTTGTGATCTACATTCAGTCCCCATAGTCTTTTCTCTGGATGCAGATGGCTCTCTCCATCACAAGTCTATTGGAACTAGCCTGAATCACCTCATTGTTAAAAAGAGCCACATCCATTAGAGCTGATCATCACATAATCTTGCTGTTGCTGTGTGCAATGTTCTTTTGGTTCTGCTCACTTAACTTAGCATCAGTTCATGTAAGTCTTTCCAGACCTTTCAAAGTGATTTTCCTAAAGGGCAAATCAGACCACATCACTTCCTCACTCAACAGTTTTCCTTGAATCCTTATTAGTTTTAGTAATATTGTGGACTACCTCCTTCTAAGATTTAATAGAAATTTCTCTGTTTGACATTTAAATACTTTTTCAATACCATGGTATCAACATATTTTTCATACTCACAATACGCTGTTTCCCTTTACACTGAACCAGTCAAATAGGACTTCTCATTATACATAGCACTCTATTTCTATTTCTGTGTTTTTATCCAGGTAATGCTCTATACCTGAGCACCTAGAATATAATAGCTCTTTATCTATTAAAATCCCTAGTTTCTTTAAGACTCAGTCTTTAAGTGCACTTTACCATCAACACTTACCTTATCATTAGCACTGCTGGTGTCTTCCCTCCAAATAATTATATATATATATATAAGACTATAAGCTCCTTAAGGATAAGAACTTATTCTTTTTTGCCTTTGTATCTAGTACTAGTGTGGTACATATTAAGTGCTTAATAAATGTTTACTTAATGATTGATTGAGGCTCATCTGAGGGATGGAGTAGGGGGAAAACTTAGGTTTGTGATAATTTCAGTTGCTGCTGCTATTAGCAAGTATCTTTTTTTTTTTTTTCCAAATTATACCATTTTGATATGTGATTTTATAGAAATGTTTGATTTTGAAAAAAGGGGATAAGGAGTTTCTAGTGGTTTTGGGGAATGGGGAATAACTAGTGGTTGATAAGTAAACCTAGATGGTGTCCTGAAATAACAGAATTTTTTGGGAAAGACATAGTGATGGATAATGGTTCATCTATAGGGGATGAATGGCCTTTCATATGACCTGTTGCAAGCAGGATAGTTGTAAGAAATGAAAATATCCTCTTATACATATATGTTATAAATGATTTCCTTAAGAAGAGGGCATTTCTCTGTGATTTGGCTGTTAACAAATTACCTATCAAAAAATGGAGTTTAATGCATCTTAACCCGAAGGATACTTTTCCTTTCTGATTTGGGAATCATTTCCAAATCAGCTATGTATAGTAAGGTCACTGAATTGTTTTAACAAAGATCAAAATCAATAACAAATTAGGAGAATAAAAATGAAGGATAGGGCAAACAATTAAAACAGCTCCATCCTCATCTATTTAAATAGCTATTGATCCTGCTTCTTCTCCCATCCTCCCACATTGGAGATGGCTGAAGGAAAATGTATCAACATTGGCTATAACTGTTTCTTACAGAAGTTTAATCAATGCAATATAAAAGGAGAAAGTCAAAAGAACCCAGAAACTGCCCCAGCCAGAAAACACTTGATCCCCTTGCCAAGCAGGGAGATGTGGTAGCCAAGGACAATACTTGTCTGGGATAGAAAGTTATTTGCAAAATATTATGGAGGAGGATGGGTGAAAATTATGAGCAACACTACCTTATAAAGCAGACAAGCAACAGAGGGAAAATCAGTTTGAAAAGAGCAAGATTGGTGGAAAACCCAATTAAGCCAGACCACTCTGGGAATATTTAAGGATGGAGTGAGAAAGAGGATAATAGGCAAAAAGTTGGAATGATCTGTCATGATTTCCAAAAGCAAGGGACTTTTTGTTCTTGTCAATGGAGTTACCATAGTTGTATTCATAGCATTACAGGCTCTAATGTGCTACATGAGAAAATAGAAAAGCAAATAGACATGAAGAACAAGAGGGCTGGACCACCAAGCTCATCTATACTAGAGATGACATAATTAGACACAATGTCATTGAGAGATCATTTCTCCCAATCTTGAGAAAGGATGCCAACGACTAGGAAAAAACCACATATATTATTATTACTAAAAAAAAAGTGATCAAGGAGGTGTCAGTATCTATTTACTCATATGCCTACCTTATCATCACTGTAAAGCTTTATGAAAATATTCAAAATATTTACCAAAGTGCACCCTTGATGAAAATATGAAAAAGGAACAGTTAGACTTAAAAAAATGATTATTTCCTCTAATTTTATTCTTGACATTTTATTTTATATTTTATTTATTTTAATTTTCTTTTATAAATAGTATTTTTTTCCAATTATATGTAAAAGATAATTTTCAATGTTCATTTTTAAAATAAGATTTTGAGTTCCAAAGTTTTCTCCTTCTTTTCTTCCTTTCTTTCCCTCCCAAATGTTTGATGGCATGTGAAAATTCCAGAAAAGTCTTTTTTGTTCTTGGAGATTCTTTAAATGTGGTCATCTAATGAATATTTCTATTGGCCCTGGATTTATATTTACTTTCTGTTAAGACACTATGTAACCCACATATTAAACTTGATCTGCAAAATGAGCACTTATTAATGGTTATGTCTTCAATAAATTAACATTTTTGGCAATATTTGGCATTGTCTTTTCAAAGACAATGAAACTACTAAGTTTACCAATTCATGTCTCTAATCACCTTCTCCACTGAAAAGTAGCAGATATTCTAACAAATCTATTTGGTATAAAAATGTAGATTAAGTACTGATAATGTGGTTGGCAGATACTGATTCTGTTATTTCTTTCTTCAGAGCACATCTAGAGTGTTCTGATGTTTGGAGCAAGACATTTTTAGGTCAGACTAATAAGATTAAGAGCATTAGGGGAGATCAACCAGGATGGTAGAGGTTCTTGAGTCCATACTACCTAAGGACTGATGGGAGAAATGAGAATGTTTTACCTGGAAAAGACTTAGGAAGAACATGATAGCTGTCCTTAAAATATTTGAAGAATTGTCATATGTTTGCCCCAGAGGACAGAACTAGGAATAATGGGTGGAAATTGTGCAGAGAAAATTTAGGTTTGGAGTCACAAAGACTTGAACATGACTGAAACAGTTGAACAATAAAGGAAAAACTTTCTAAAAAGCAGAATTATCCAAAAGTGAAATGGACTTGCCTCAGGAGATAGTAATTTTCCCACAGTGTTATGCTGGTGAGTGTTTAACAACCTAAAATGAAGACACATTTTAAAATCTAATCTACACCATTTATTCCATTAAGGTGAGACAATCAACAAAACAATAAATCAACCCTTGATTTATAGCATTTGCTTATTTCCAAGATAAATACTCTTATTGAAAAAAGTTTGAGCTGACTCCATCATAGTCCTGCCTATAGCAACAGAAGTCTTAAAAAAAAGACTGAATTTAAAAGAAAATTAAAAAGGAAAAGACTGAATTTGTATATAGATTGGAATACATGACTTTTGAAGTCCTTTCTAATTCTAAGATTCTGGATTCATTTTCCACTGGGGACTTGCCACCATTATACTCCTAATAGCCTGCAGAACCTTTTTGATACATAAGTCTAATTTCCTAATTTCAGGCAAGTCCCTTTGAACTACTCACTAGATCATAAGAATGTAGTATAATAAATGTTTTTCCCCTGTGCAGAGAGTTCATTAGAAGACACATTGTGGTTCTGTTGGTTAAAATACTATAAAAAGTAGGGCAAGTTATATAGAATTTAAAAAAAAAAAAATTAAAATAACCCGATTTCACTGCTGACTTTCTCAACTAAAGTGTGACTTGTTGAGAATGCCATTCTTGTCAAATGTATTTTTTTCAAAAAAATATTTATTTAAAACTAAGTATAAAATAAGGAAAAAAACAAAATAGAAAAAGAAATAAAAATAAAATAAAATAAAATATATGCCCAGAAGAACATCAGAAAGGACTCAAAATATATAATAAATTTCTATTCCAATAAAGCACATATAATATAAGGAAGAATATATTCATGACTATCCATCTTTTTTTTTTCTTTTTTTTTGCTTCCTTGTAGGTTATTCTTTTGTTCTCTGCTGTATATTTTTTACTTTATTCTTTTTTCACCTTTTCATCCCCCATCTTCCCCTAAGCAGGCTACAGTTAAGTAAGCACAGGTAAATACATACATATATACATACACACATATATTTTTTTACACTCACACTCACCCAAATCACATTACATATATTAATTCACAATACATATACCTATGTGCATGTACACATATACACACATTTTTACACATATGTAAATCTGCATCTAAAACAATATTCATATGGCTGACATATAATATAGATTTCTCTTGACTGAATCTTTAAGTTTGACTGTCTGAAATCAATGATTATTAGCTTTACTTTTTTTTCTAATTAATTCTACTCCCGATTCTTGTTATAGCATTTGTTTATATCTCATTTTCTATCTCTATTAAATCTTTTACTTTATTTCTACTCCTTAACTTGCCTTGCTATTATTTAACCTCCCCCACTCTCCTTTATCTTCTTTCCTCAGCTTTTCCCTCCTTCTTTATCTCATTCCCATTATCTAGACATCTTATCCCACGCCTATTAATCTAAACACTCTTCTGTGCCCCACCTTATTTTATACCACCCTTTCCCTCTCTCTCTTTATCCATTTCCCATTAATCTACACACCTTGTCCCACTGCCCTAAATCTATATACCTTTATAAACCTTACCTTTTCTGTATATTTCTTCTCCCCTTATTTTTTTTAATAGATTTTGGATATATACCCTTAATGGTATATATATCTCATATCTCATATATATGTATGTATGATGATTGTATGTATTGTTTTGTTCCTTATTTAACCCATTCCTAATGTGAATAGGTTTTTAGAACTACCAGCTCTTCTTTCTCCTCACTCAAATGTCTCTGTGTTAGTTCTTCTTCTGCATCTCATTTGTGCAGCAAAATTATTATTTTTATCTTTTCCTAGACAATTTTGCTTCATGTCATGCTCAGCTTTACCCCAATTTTTGTTTTGAGCTACCCAATTATTGATGTTAATTTAAAATCTATGGTATACATTTCCATGTAAAAAAACATAAATAATTTGTCCTTCTTGAGTTCCTTGAAATTAATCTTTGATGCTGATTTTTATGTTCGATTTTCTATTGAATTCAGGTTTGGTTGAGGTGAAGTCCTGAAAATCTGCAAGTTCATTGAATGTCCATTTTTTCCCCATTCAGTATTATAGTTAGTTTTGCTGGATATGATATTTTTGGTTTCAGGCCTCTTTCTTTTGATTTTATATATATATATAATTCCAGGGATCTATGGTCTTCTATTGAAGCTATTGATAAATTCTCTTTAATTCTAATTGGACCTCCAGCATATTTGAATTTGTTTATTTCTTGTAGAATTTTCTCTTTGAATTGGGATTTTTGGAATTTGGCAATAATACTTCTATATGTTTTCCATGTAGGATCTCTTTGAGCTGGTGATTGGTAGATTTTTTTTTTTTTTTTTTGTATTTCTATTTTCCCCTCTTGTTCTATCACTTCAGGACAATTTTTTTTTCTTTCTTTCTTTCTTTTTTTTAAATTAAAGCTTTTTCTTTTCAAAATATATGCATAGATAATTTTTCAACATTGACCTTTGCAAAACCTTGTGTTTCAAATTTCCACCCCTCCTTTCCTTCATCCCCTCCCCTAGACAGCAAGTAACCCAATATATGTTAAACATGTTAAAAATATATGTTAAATCCAATATATGTATCATATTTATACAATTATCTTATTGCACAAGAAAAGTCAGATCAAAAAGAAAAAAATGAGAAAGAAAACAAAATGCAAGCAAGAAACAACAAAAAGAGTGAAAATACTATGTTATGATCTACATTCAATTCCTACAGTTTTCTCTCTGGGGGTAGATGATTCTCTTCATCACAAGATCATTGGAACTGGCCTCAATAATCTCATTTTTGAAAAGAGTCACATGAGGACAATTTTCTTGAATTATTTCTTCCATTATTGTATTAATCCTTTTTTTTTTTTTTTTTTTTTATCACAGCTTTTAGGTAGTCCAATTATTCTTATATTTTCTCTTCTTGATCTGAGGCAATTGGGATTAAGTGACTTGCCAGAGTCACACAGTTAGGAAGTATTAGATAGTTCTTTTTTTTTTTTTTTTAAATTTCTTAATTTTTCTTATTTAATTTTTGAAATCTTTTAAAAGTGTTATATAAATTCTTCCTGGGGAGGCAGCCATTTAATGTTATTCTTTAGGGTAGAAGAGGATTTTTTTTTTTTTTAAATTTCACTGTCCTTTGAAGATGAACCCCGGTCTTCTCTATTCCCATAATAAGTTTCTATGGTTGGGTTCTTTTTTGTGGGTTCATTTTCTTCCCCTATAAGAGCTATTAGTGTAAGCACTTCTTAACTGCTGGGTAAGGGAATGGTGCCTCTAACTTCACTTCAGCTCTCCTTTCTGATCTGGAGCCCCAAACCCAAAGTTCCCCCCTCCAAGTGCTTGCCACCAGCAACCCTTGCCTCACTGCCTTTGCACTCACTAGCTGATATTCCTTCTTGCCTAGGGCCTTCCCTCAGTTTTCCCAAACTCAGACACCAGAGTCCAGGAAGTGAAAGTCTCTGTGGTTCCTGCTGAATCTCCAGCCAAACTCAACTACCCCCCAGGATCCCCACTTTTTGTGGAGCTTGCCTGAAAGTGTTTGTTTGCACTTCACAAAGGTTAGTCCCATGCCTAGGGTCTTTCTTCTGTTTTTTTTTTTTTTTTTTTTTTTTTTTTTTTTCAGGTTGTCCCAAGAGAACTCCTGTTCTGTTTCAAGTTTCATTTTTTTTTTTTTTTTTTTTCTCCAGTATATGTTTACTCTGAGGTGAAAATTTGTTCTGTTTGTGGGAAAATCTGGAGAGCTTGAAATTTTCTGACCTACTCTACCATCTTTCCTGAATCTTCCCCTTTGTTTTTTTTTGAAATTCAAATTAAGCTTCTATTTATGTAAGTGCCCACCATTTCCAGCATCTCTAGAATCTGAGAGATTAGATAAGATTTTGTCCTAATATCATGGAACAAATAGAGGGACAAGAATCCTATACAAATAACTATGTTGTTGTTTTTATTTTTTTGAGAGGCAATTGTGATTAAGTGACTTGGACAAGGTCACACAGCTAGTATGTGTTAAGTATCTGAGGCCACATTTGAACTCAGATCTTTTTAACTCCAGGGCCATTGCTCTATCCACTGGGTCATCTAGCTGTCCCAAATCAAATAACTATGACACAAATATTGTTATGGCAAGTGCCTAGGAGAGGTTCAAAGTACTTTGTAAATTCTAAAGTAAAAAGACCATTAATGATCAGATTACAAAGGTTCCTAAAAGAGCTAATATATGCTTTGGGATCTTTAGGATAGAGGTATAGAAGAATGCATTACAGTCATAGCATTATAAGCAAATGCAATGAGATAGGACAATGTTGGGGCATTCAAAGGGAAGAGTAAGTTTTCCAGTTGGCTTAAATTGTAGAATGTATAGAAAGAATTAGTGATTTTGAAATAAGCTTAAAAAGACAGTTTGACTTCAGAATATGATGAGCCTTGAATACAAAGCAAAAGAATTTGAATTATAAGCAAGAGGTAATAAAGAGTGATGAAGAAGCAATGGAATTATGGTGCCAGGTTTTTGCATGAGGAAGATGAGTTTGGTAGAGATGTTAAAGATGAATTGGAAGAAGAGGAGAACAGAAACGAGTCCCTTTAGAACTACTATTACTACTATGTAAAGATAAAAAGCAGTAGCTCCTCTTTTTACTATATATTAAAATGAAGCAAATAAGCCCCAAAGTGCAATTAGTTTTTCCTCCTTTCTTCCACCTTAACCCATTATTATCTTTTTTTTTTTGTTAAAGCTTTTTATTTGCAAAACATATGCATAGGTAATTTGCAAAACTTTCTGTTACAATTTTTTTCCCTCCTACCCTCACCCCCTCCCCTAGATGGCAGGAAATCTAATACATGTTAATTATGTTAAAATATTTGACAGATTGAATATATGTATACATATTTATACATATGTATCTTGCTGTACAGGAAAAAAAACTGAGAAGGAAAAAATAATGCAAGCAAACATCAATAGAAAAAATAAAAATACTATATTGTGGTCCACAGATCCCGCAGTCCTCTCCCTGGGTGTATATGGCTTTGTTCATCATTGAGCAGCTGGAACTGGTTTGAAACATCTCATTGTTGAAGAGAACCATGCCCATCAGAACTGATCATCATATAGTATTGTTGGTGCTGTGTACAGTGATCTCCTGGTTCTGCTCATTTTGCTCAGCATCAGTTCAGGCAAGTCTCTCCAGGCCTCTCTGAAATCATCCTGCTGGTCGTTTCTTATAGAACAATAATATTCCATAACATTAATATACCATAATTTATTCAGCCATTCTCCAATTGATGGGCATCCAGTTTCTAGCCACTACAAAAAGGGCTGCCACAAACATTTTTGCACATGTGTTGACCCATTATTATCAAAGTACTTCCTAATTAATGCACAGCAAATGTGATTTTCCCTCCTTGGACCATCTCTGCCTTATGGAAATGTCCCTTTTCTTTTCTTCCCATCTTTATATTTTCTGTCTTCCCCCACAGTGTATTGTAGGAATGATGTTGCCCCCAACAATGGGAGGAACAGCTTAACTTCCAGAAGCTCTGGTACTTCTTCCAAGAGCTGCCAGGACAATACTGAGGACATTTCCCACATAGATCTACTCCCTTGAGATTTTTTTAGATGTTACCTTTCTGTAGTGACATCAAATATGTCAGAAAGAACAATCTTGATATAGTTGTTATAATCTAAATTCAAATTATTATCTATACTAGAATGCAGAGGGAAAAAGAAAGCTAATCCTCTTGAAGGTTCCACACATTAACATAAATCAAAACTTCTTTTCTTGGCTGATATTTCACTTTGCCCTTCTCAATTGATCAGGAACTGGGGCATGGCCCCATGGAAGCAGCTCACTGAATCTCTCAGATCTCCCCTCAACCTTTTCAGTACGCTGACAGAAGTTTACAGCCTCAAGTTCAAGGTGTGAGCCCACAGGTTTCTTCTCCATTTGTTCCCCCGTCCTGAACTTACAAATAAATTGTTTCTGAAATCTTTTGGAGGCACTGAAAGCTGATTGACAGTTTTTAGATCTGAAGTTACAGTCCGTTGGCTTCACTGATACATGCAGAATAAAGCAATCCATTGCTTTAGCCAGGCAGTTGGAGGATGTCCTAAATTGAGTATTCAAAAACTAGTTTCACATACTGCCTTTGACACCTCACTAGCTCTCAGACCCTGGGGAATCCCCTTAATTCCTGTCTTTGGCAATTCTCCAAGGCTTACCTGAGAGTTCTATAGACTGAGTGTAGCTGAATTCTTTAATTAAAAACTGACATTCTGATTGGCTCTTGGAGAATACTTTTTTCTGGATTAAATGCTCATTTTTCCTTTTAAAATTTTTTTTTTATCTGTTTAGATACAATAAGAATTCAAGAGTTAGATTTACTATTTTTGGAGATGGTTTATCTAGTATTTCTAAATATATTCAATTTGTATGGGAAATTAATCTCATTGGTTAGTTAAGAAATCAACAATTGTTAAGTAGCATGTCTAAACCCAGTTTTAATGGCAGCTAGCTAGTACAATCTAAAGAGTGCAGTCCCTCTAGTGAGAAAGGCTCATCTTCTATGAGTTCAAATCCAATCCCAAACATTTCCTAGTTGTGTGACCCTGAAAAGTCACTTAAACCTGTTTACTTCACCTGTAAAAAGAGCTGGAGAAAAAAATGGCACAAAACCCTAAACGGTCAGACACAAATGAACAACAAGAATTTTTAAAGAGCCTACTCTGAGTCTGAACGAGAGCAAAATCAATCTTTTTCATTTTAGGAGTTAAAAATCCAATGGAATGAGACAACACGCAAACAACTATGTACAAACAAAATGTTTTGTTCAGTTGTTTTTCAATCATGTCTAACTCTTCATGACCATATTTGGGGTCTTCTTGGCAAAGATATTAGCGTATTTTATCATTTTCTTCTCCAGATCACTTTATAGAGGAAAGAAACTCAGGCAAATGATAATAGGCAAACAGACTTGTCTCACAGCTAGTAAGTGTCTGAGACCAGATTTGAATTATTCCTGATTTCAGGAAGAATTTTCATTACCTGCTTCACAAGCAAAATATATACTGAATAAATTAAAGGTAGCCATGGAGTGGAAGAATTAGAATTATGGGGAGATTGGGGAAGAATGGCTTCCTGCCAGTACTTTAGCTGAGATTTGAAGAAAGCAAGGAAGTGAGGAAGCAGAATAAATAAGTGACCTTAAATTATTGCCTCCTCAGATTTATTTGATTACTAAATATTTTAGAAATTTTGGTTCATTCTGAAAACAATTTGTCCTAAAGATGTTACTAAACTTCAGTGCCTTCCCTTGCCCATCAATATTTTCAGCTCTTTCTAAAAGGCAGCAGGCAGGATTTGATGGGTATAAGCCTGCTGTGATTGTGTCATTTGATTTTTTAATTTTTTTTTTCTGAAGACAACTCTTCATGATGTTTAAGCCTCCCTTAACCCTTCCCACATGTGCAGCTAGAGGCCTGATGCAATAAACAATCATATTTATTGATGTTGAGAATAAAAATACATGCCTTCTAAGGGGAGTCTAGTCCAGGTTCCAAATCACCTGGAACATAGTAATTGTGTCCAGGGACTTTTCTAGTAGAGACAAAGAATCATAAACGAATTTAAGAGGCTGATGTTGAAGGGACCAGTATTGAGATAAAGACAAGCACAGGAAGTGATTTATTTAGGGTATAACCCAAATCTTTTTTCCCTTTTCTATTAATGTCAATTAAGTTTTATTCTTCACTTATGGTATTTCAACATGAGGTAATTCTTTAGGATTGTTCAACCTTACCTTGGGGGGTAGATGTTATTGGAGGAACATTTTGACCAGTACATTGACAACCAACTTTCTTTTCTCAACAATAATCTGAGTGAACTGGGCAGTTCCAAAGGTCAATGTTAGATTATAAAATAACATGTCTAATCCTTTGATTTTCTAGATGTGACTGGCTTTGGCCTAGGGAAAATGACATCGACATTAATCCTAGTCAGGTCTACAGAACCCAACAAGGGAAAGTAACTGCTGGAAGTCTTGTTTGACTTTGCTCTACAGGAGTAAGAATTTTTTTTTCATCATGTGTGAAAAATGCTTCATTACTACTAGATTGTATTAAAGCAATTGGGATTGATAGAGTAGTTTTAAATTAAACCCCAAGTAATGAAGATTAACACCGGCATTACTTCCTTAATGTCGACTCAGAATAAATGACTTGGAAGTGAATTAATGACCCTTTTCTCTCCAGATTCTTGTTGGATTGACATGACCCAATGGTGCTGTTAGAACATTTTTCACATCTGCTGAAGTTAAGAAATCAGTCAATCAATTAATCAATAAATTTTCACTCAATGACTGCCTTGTGGAGGGCAGTGTGCTAGGAGCTCAAGAGGATATTAGATATTAATATTCCATTTTGTCACATACATTAAATTTGTTGTTGTTGAATTGTTTTAATTATGTCTGACTCTCTGTGATCCCATTTGGGGTTTTCTTGGCAAAGTTACTGGAGTGTTTTTCCATTCTATCTCCAGATTTTATATATGTATGATATATATATTATACATATGTATATATAATGTGTGTATGTATGTATGAATATGGATATGTCATTATATGATATATATGTACATACAAATACAACTAATGCACAAATTAAGCTATTACTTGTGATTTTATTGATCCTCTTCAAAAAGAAAGAACAACATGTGTATGTGTGTGCATGTGTAATACACATTGATATACCCATATGCCTTAAATATACATGTATATATTTGTGTGTATGTATGCATGCATGTATATCTGTGTGTGTATGAGAGGTGTATGTTCAGGAGGACTGGCAGCTCTGGTGTGAGGGCTTCCTGAACCTTTTTAGAGCTCCTCATTGACATTTACCCAAACTTTCACCTACAACTCTAAGAAGCTGTGGCAGAAAATGGCCACATCCCATAACTGTCTCAAGGTCATGGGCTAAGTCAGAGTGAGAATAAATGACCAGTTGGTGAGTTAGGGGGATGTCTACCCCAGCATCTGAAGACTTTCCCCAGGCGAATAGGTGGATGAGAGCTATTTTTTCCCAATGGTTTTGAAGGCAGCTGTTGTGGAGTTGCTGAGATCTTGGTTAAATTTTGAAGACTTTATGGTCATTCAGTGGTTCCCAGGTCATCACCACGGGACTTTGATGACACTGGAAGAGAAAGTAAGGCTGACACCTTTGGGCAATCCTGGCTCACTTAAAGATGATTCATGTGCAAGTCAAGACATCCCCCGTGATGTCCTCGGTTCTCTTTGAAAACAAAGACAAACAGTAACAAACAGCATGCATGTGTGTGTGTATGGTAGTGGGAGTATCTGTGGGGGAGCTCCTGTCTCCTGGGCTGGAAAACTTCCCAAGAAAATGGCTCACTCTGGTCACTTTCTATGGGCTGTGTGTCCCAGCTCTTGCTAACTGACTGAGCAATTTCTGGTCCCTGTGAGTGAGGAATTTTGCTGAAAATGTCTGGTAGTTGATCCAAGAAGAGTTCCTAGCCCTCAGCAGGCTGCAAAAGGTAAAAGGCTCTATTCCTTCTTTCATTTGGGCTATCTTCTTCTGGGACAGAACCAACACCAGCTTTCTTTGAACTTCCATCAAGGGGCTGAGGGGATTTCTTTCCACTCTCCCCTCCCCAACAATGGCGACTAAACTCTAATATATACCAGGTACTTGCTGAGCTGAACTTGAGACTAGATCTCAAGTAATATCAAATAACAATTCTGAGAAATGGACCTGTCCAGCCCTGGACATGTCCAGCAAGCTCATGAGTTCAAGAACTTGGGAATTCATGAGATGGTGTCATGGGAGATGATTTATATTGTTTCTAAGCAAAAAAGATAATTACTGACAGGATCATGCATGTTTCTCAAGGGACTAAAGAGCCATTACTGACTGGCTAGATGATCTAGACTAGTGAGCTATTCAGACAATACTGATCTGAGGTGACAAGGGACTATCTGTTCAGCTGCCCTACAGAAGAACTGTCTTTGCCTCCCAGAAGAATATAAAAATATAATAAGTAATGTTTTGAATACTTGTTAATGCACATTTAGGGCATTTTTTTTTTAAGCATTTGTTTTCAAGGTGGAAGAAGCATTAAAACATTTTTGATAGAACAAGTAAATAGCTGTTCTTACCTGATAGATATGAAACATCTATGTATATGTAATATCGAATACCTCTTCTAGAAGGTACCTTGTGTGTATACATATACATACACACATACATATACACATGTATATACATATATACATGTATATACCTACATGCCCTATATATGTACACATTTGTAAATATATATGCATATATATGTATTTTTATATTCATACAGGGTGACCCAAAAATCTGAGTTTAATTTTAAGTCATGAAGCTATTAATGGGATGACTGGAAGAGGTCATTCTTTCCCCATGCTCCTGCTTAAGTCACTCCCCATTTTGGGGAGTTCTCTTCCTCTGCCTTCCTTCCTTCCTTCCTTCCTTCCTTCCTTCCTTCCTTCCTTCCTTCCTTCCTTCCTTCTCCTTTTTTCCTTCCTTTCTCCCTCCCTTTCTGCTTTCTTTCCTCCCTCTGTCCCTTCCTCCCTTCCTTCCTTCCTTCCTTCCTCCCTCCCTCCCTCCCTTTTTTCCTTCTTTTCTTCCTTTCTCCCTCTCATTCCCTTCCCCATCTACTTCTTCACCCTTAAATTCCCACCAATTCTTGGACAGGACAAGGATTTATCTAAATTCAGCATCTTTCTTTACACAAACATGTTCTGTGTACAATATTAACTTAATATTTGTAGAATGAATGAATTTTGAAAAATGAATGTGACACACAAATAATATGTGCATACATATATTTGATTTGTATATATAGGTGTATGTCTATGTGTATATGTAATAGACATCTTTAGAAAGATATATATGTATATATATGTAGAGAGAGAGAGAGAGACAGACGGACAGATGATAAAGACAAAATTTATGATGTTATTGATGCAGCATCTTGGTCAAGAACTCTTGGTGCCATTGCTGGTCAAAACTCTTCTCTAACTTGGAGTATATATGTCATTTAACTCTCTATGCCTCAGTTTGGCTCAGAGTGACTTAGAGGAGGGAGAAACTCAGTGTTTGTCCAAGGTAACACATCCATTTTATGGAGTAAATGCACATGCTAATTGATTCCTATTGTTCTTGTTGCTGAGTTGTTTCAGACTCTTTGTGACCCCATTTGAGGTTTTCTTGGCACAGATACTAGAATGGTTTGCCTTCTCCTTTTCCAGCCTATTTTACAGATGAGGAGACTGAGGCAGAGAAAGTTAAATGACTTGCCTAAGGTCACAAGGCTGGTAAGAATCTGGGGACAAATTTGAATTTGGCTCTTCCTGACTCTAGGCCTGGAGCTCTATCCACTGCATTATCCAGGACCACTGTTAATTTCTAATTACTAGATTCCTTCAAGTCCTTTCAGGAGGATATTAGAGCCAGCACTTGTTAGCTGACTGTTAAATTTTCAGTGTGAGAATTTATAATCAATTAATCAATTAACATTTATTAAATGTGTACTATGTAACAAGCCATTATGAGATGTGCTGGGAATACAAAAAAGTCAAAAAGACAGTCCCTACTTTCAAAAAAAAGTTTCCTAAAAGCAATCCAGTCAATGTTTATCCACAGTATCTGTCCAAAGTCTGTTAAGTCCACTCTAGGGGTTGTTCATCCAACTGTATGTCATAATTCAGATAATAACTATTGTGAATTAACTGAAGTGAATTAATAATGGAAATACAAGCAGCATAGGTTCTAGGTATATTATGAGTAATCAGGACTGGATTGATTGGAATCAGCCTGGAAGCAAAGTTTGGGGGATAGGGATAAGAACTCAGTTGGGATTCTGGGATGAGGTAGACATTTTAGAGTAAGAGTAGGTCCTGACATATATGGTCAGAATAAGGTGGCAGTCAGAGTTATTTCTATTTCTCTTCTATCTCTTATCTGTCTCAGAGTGAGATAGATCACAAAATCATAGATTGTTAGAATTGGAAGAGTTCATCTGATCCTACCCTCTCACATTTCACAAATAGGGAAACTAAGGCACAGAGAGTTAAATGACATATATACTCAAGATTACAGACTTAATGAGTAGAACCATTGAATCTCAAGAGGGTATGTAAACAGGCCAGATCTGTGAGGATACAAACACTAGAATGTCAAAACAAAAGTCAAAGGTAGAATCTGAGAGTCCTCTAAGAAATGAAGTTGTAAACAAAGCAACAGAAACCAGAGGGAAGCACTACTAATAACAAATGAACTTTATGACCAAGGCAGTTTTCTGGATTTGGGCTCAGAGCTTTTATGCAGTTCCTATGAAAGCAGGAAACAATCTCAACCCAGATAGGTATTTGTGAACACCTGAGCAAGGCAAACAGCAGGGTCCATCCAGCAAATGCTGACACCGTGTCCACCCAGCCCTAGGGGATTTGTGCATTCAGATAAATATAGTCAGAAGACTTGGCATGTGGGAAGTAGTTGGCAGACTCTGCCGTGGCCTGCTCTTTGAAATACAGGATATGTTGGTTAAGGGGAAAAGCTTACTTAACTCTTCCAGGAAAGAACAGGAAAAAAAACAAAACCAAAACAACCAAGAGGGAGAGAATAAGTCATAGCAACGAGAGCAAAAGCAGACCTCTGGAGGTTCCTTCCACTTCAGTGATTTTGCAGTTCTAATCCTGGTTTTATTATTGATTTGCTATGGTCATTTCTAGGTTTGTCACCTAGCAACAGCAGCATGAATCTGTTCTCCCTACCCACTCTGAGGGTGAACTGTTAGCCAAAGGACCCTCTTTACACTATAGCATCCCAGGGACCCACCAGTCTGGAGTCAAGCCCATCTCAGAGATATGGGGCAATAATAAGTAGGACCCTGAGCTACCCCAACATCTAATGATCTTAGAGAGAGAAAGGAAACTCAGGAAAATAAACTGATGACTGAGTTTTCTCTCATCATCTACAGTGTTTAACCTATTCTCAGAGATTAATAATAATTTATGGTGATGTAGGGCTTTAAAGTTATAAAATCACCTTTACATGTTTTATCTAATTTGCTCCTCAATAGGTTCTATGAGATAGACAGAGCTAATAATATCGTCATTTTACAGCTGAGAAAACAGGCTTTAAAAGGTTAAAGAACTTTTCTAAGGTCATCATAACAAAAAGTGACTCCCAGGTCAATACTCTTCCCACTATAATATGAAATATTACAGAATCATGCAGTTTTTTGATATGAAAAGCACCTCAGAGGAAGGATCTGAAATCCAATATATATAAAGCATCCCCTCAACACATCATATTTGATAAAGGATCATTTAATTTTTCACTTAAAAGCCTCAAGTAAAGGAAGAACCTACTAATTCCCAAGGCAGCCTGTCTATTCATATTGTTCTAATTGTTAGGAAGATTTTCCTTTTATCAAACTTTTGCAAATCTCTTTGCAACTAACATCCATCTCTCCCAGTTCTGTCCTCTTGGACCATGCAGGAAAACTTAATCCCTCTTTTACCTGTCAGCCCTTTAAATTGTTGAAAATAGTTAACCACCCATCCACTATGAGCTAAATCTTCTTTTCCAAGTTAAACATCCTCAGGTCTTTCAACTGACCTGTACAGGACATGATCTCAAAGTCCTTCACCATACTGGATGACTTCCTCTGGACACTGTAGCTTATCAGTGTTCTTAAAATGTGATGGTCAGAACGTAGTACTCCGGAAAAGCTCTGACCTTGGCAGACTATATTAGAACTTTCACTTCCTACTTTCTGGATGTAGTGATTTTTTTTTTTTTAAACTGCAAACTAAAATCAGATTAGCTTTCTTGGTTGCTGTTGCATACTAATGACTTGTATTGGGCCTCAAGGCCACTAAAATCTCTATATCTTTTTTAGATAAACTGCTGATTATTTATGCCTTTTCTGTCATACTTTGGGGATAATTTTTGAACCCAAGAAGGATCTTGTGTTAATACTTATTAAAATTAATGTAATTAAATTTATCTACTGTTGTAGATTGTAAAGGCCCTTTTGGATCCTGACTTTTTCATCCGTCATGCTATCTCTCTCTTTCTCTCTGTTGTGTATCACCTGTAAATTTGATAAAGATGACATCTATGTCTTTATGGAGGTTGTCATTAAAATGTTAAACTGCACAAAATCAACTATAAAATCATGGAGCACTCCCCTGAGCTTTCACTCAAAGATGTCAACTTATTAATGACTTACTCTGGATCTGACCATTCAATTTGCGTCAGCTGATCAATTACGGTATCACATCACTACCCCTCCCCCCCTTTTTTTTTCTCTCCACAAGCATTTATTAAGTACTCACTATCTAACAGGCATTGTACTAAGTGCTTTACAAACACAAACTCATTGGATCTTCACAACAACCTTGAGAGGCAGGGCTATTATTCTCATTTAAGCTGAGGAAACTGAGGCACAAGGTGTTAAAACACTTGCCCAGGGTCACACAGTTAGTAAATGTCTGAGGTGGAATTTTGTCATTGGTTCTTCCTGACTGTAGGTCCAGCACTTTATCTACTGCTGTTTCATTTTTCTGTAAGACTAAAATGAAAGACTGTCAAATACTTGGTTAAAATCTAAGTAACCCATATCTCTATTATTCTCCACATTTGCCAGTCTAGTAATCCCTTAGGCAAGTAAAGTTAGTTTAGCATGATCTCTTCTTGTTGAAGTTATGCTGATTTTTTTGGGGGGGAATCACACATTCATTAACTATTTCTTTATATTATTTTTGAGAACTTTAAGAAGAATCAAAGTTAAGTCCTCTGAATTATGGATTGCAGATGTCCTCTTTCTTCCTTTATTGTAATTCAAGCTTTTTGACTTTATTCACATGTGGAAGAGCTCAGTGACTTTCCTTTAATGGAATCCAGTAAGAGACTATGTTGTAAGAGGAAAGAACTCAGGGTCTATTTCCCATTGGAAGTCATGTGACCCCCAAGAAACAAGTCTTGATCCTTTGGCATTTTCATTTGTTTATTATAAGAGTAGGGGGTAAAGACTTCTCAGTCTGTTGAGATGAGAGATTTCAAAGGATGCCTTGGCTTTTATACCATTGATGCCCCAAAGAAAATCTTTGAGAGTAACTTTTGGGACTCTAGCCTTGTAGGTCTGACCCATTATGCTACATCTGGGCATTAATTTGGTGGGATAAGGCTGTATAGCAATTGAGCTAAGTTTTCAGCCGTTGGAGATTGAAGTGATATACTCTTCTAGGAGATTATGTCCCATAAATATTGGGGGAAATGCTTATATATTTATTTTGGTTATATTTTTGAAGTAACCATCCCTTTGTAAAAGCTAAAAAAAATCATACTAACATCTATTGTTTTTTAATCCTATATTGTGGCTTCCATTTTGTGAAACCTTTCAAAAAATAATCAGAGGGTCTCAACAACTATATCTGCCAAATATTTCAGTATTTCAATGATACAGTTTCTTCTGAGTCAAGTGACTTAAAGTCATTAAGAACAAATAGGCATTCTCTCTTAGTATCTCCTTATCTTGGGTATACATTCCTTATTAGCCATTTTTGTTCTATTCTTTACTAAGATCATTTTCTTTGGCAGAGAGAAGCAGCAAAGTAAAACTTGAGCAGTTCTGTTTCTTCTCTGTTACTTATCATTGTCTCATCCACCCAGAACTGTACGTGAATGTCTGCTTTATTTCTCCTATTTCCAGAAAAGGATTTTGGGAAGATGGTAGAATAAGACAGGAAATACAGGGCAAAATTCTCCCACAAACAAGATAAAACTTGGCCTCAAAATGAACTTTGAGTGGCAGAAATGGTTAAAAGTTTGGGGAGAAGCAGCTGTTTTAGCTTAGTTTTAGGAAGCTAAGATTTGAGAGGTCCTTAGGAAAGATCTAACTTCTTGGGGCAGAGGCTGGAGCAGATTGAAGTGCAAACACCTCTGAGGCAAACTCTGCTGAATCAACAAACAATAAACCCTGGGGGTAGCTGGGTAGGTTAGCAATCTCCATCTTATGGACCATGTCGGGGTTGGACATCAGAAGAGGGAAAGATTGAAGACCCTCTGCTTTTGTGGGATCCTTGCATAGTTCTATTGACCAACTGCTGTTCAGAGTTGTGGCTGTGGATGAATAGCACACAGCTGGTAAATGTAATAGCAGAGGGGAAGGGACCCTACTTGCAGGAGAGTGGAATATCTGATTTCAGTTCCAGGACAGAGGGGGGGGAGCTGAAGTTTGCAGCCACAGAAAGGAACTCAGGGAGCAAGAGAAGTTTCAGTGACAGCATGGCTGGGGGTTCCAGCCCTGATTCAGGGTCAGAGAGAAGTGCCCAAGTTTTGATTCCTTTATAGATATCAAAAAACTACAATTAAAAAAAAAAACAACAAAAAACCGAAGCTGAGGTATCATCTCCCATACCTCCAAACTAGAACATGGCTATAATAATAGAGAAGATCTAGGTACATACTCAGAAGGAGATAGTGAGGTTAAAAAAATACTCCTACTTAAAAAAAAAAAAAGTTAAATGGTCATACATCTCAAAAAAGTTCTTGAAAGAGGTTAAAAAGGACTTTAAAAATCCAATAAAAGAGGTTGAGGAAAAATTAGGGAGAAAAAAAGAGTTATCCAATAAAATTAAGAAAATTATGAAAAGAAAGTCAATGAATCAGAGAAAAGAGGTCCAAAAACTTAAGGAAGGAAATAACTCCTTAAAAACCAGAATTAGTCAAGAGGAAGATAATGATGTTATAAGACACCAAAAAATTATAAAACAAAATTTTAAAAAATGGAAAAAATAGAAGATAATTTGAAACATCTCATTAGAAAAACAATTGATATGGAGAACAGATGGGGGGGCTCAATATAAGAATTATTGGACCACCTGAAAATTCTGATAAAAAAGTCTTGATATGATATTACAATAATTCATTAAGGAAAGTTGTCCTGAAATCCTAGAACAAGAGGGTTAAATCAAAATAGAAAAAAAAATTTAGTCTGTCAAACCACCTGAAACAGATCCCAATATGAAAATTCATAGGGACATCATAGTCAAGTTTTGAAGCTTCTGGGTTCTATAAGCTACAAGGTAAAATTTGGTTACTGTAGAGTTCCAGTCAAAATTGTGTTAATGAGACCCATTAGTTTTTACATTGAGAGACCAAAGGGCTTAGAACATTATATTTTGAAGAGCAAAGGAGCTGGGCTTGCAACTAAGAATAATTTATTCAGTAAAGCTGAGCATAATTTTAAATGAAAAAAAAAAAGAATATTTAATTAATTGAAAGACTTTCCTGGTATTTGTGACAAAAAGACCAGAGCTCAATGGGAAATTTGATATATAAGATCTAGGAGAAACATAAGGTAAATATTAAAGACCAATTTTAAATGACTTAGGTCAAAATATTTACTTCCTATATGGGAAAATATCAGCACTCTTAAGAATGTTATTATTTTCTGATTTTTCTTGTGCAGCATTATAAATGTGGAAATATGTTTAACATATATGGGATTACTTGTGTGGGGAGGTGGTGAGGGGAGGAAGGGAGGAGAAAAATTTGGAAAAAAGGTTTTGCAAGGGTAAATTTGAAAACTATCTTTGCATGTATTTTGAAAATAAAAAGCTATTATTTAAAAGAAAGGGGAAAAAAGAATTGTCATTTATTTGGATAGTTTGAAAAAACATACATAAATAGAAGGTTTGTAGTTGAGTTAATTATGATGGGATGATGCTAAAAAGTAAAATTGGGCAGGGAAAATAAAATGGAGCACTTATTTCATAAAATGAAGTATGAATGAAAAAATTGTCACAGAGGAGACAGGTGGAACTGTAGTGCTGGAACCTTATTCTCATTAGAACTGGGTTAAAGAGAGAATAATATATATTTAGAAAGGTATAAAGATCTGAATTTAAAAAGAAATAAGAAGGTAAAGGGAGAGCATAAGGAAAAGGCTTTTAGAAGAGTATATCAATGCTATTATGTTGTTACTATTACTACTATAATTAATAAATCTATATGCACTGAATACTATAGTATCTAAAAATTTAAAGGAAAAGTTAAATAAATTATAGATGGAAATAGTAATATTATAATAGTAGTGGAGGACTTGAACCTTCCCCTCTCAGAATTAGCTAAATCTAACCAAAAAATAAATAAGAAAGAGGTTAAGGAAGCAAATAGAATCTTAGATAAACTAGATATGATAATTATAAGCAGAAAAATGAATGGTAATAGAAAGGAATTTTTTTTTTTTTTTTGCTGAGGCAGTTGGGGTTGTGACTTGCCCAGGGTCACACAAGGAAGTGTTAAGTGTCTGAGACCAGATTTGAACTCAGGTTCTCCCGACTTCAGGGCTGGTGCTCTATCCATTGCACCACTCAGTTCCCCCATACTTTTTTTCGTAGTAATACATGGTACATGTCACCTTTACAAAAATTATCCATATATTAGAGCATATAACCTTATAGTTAAATGCAGAAAAGAAGAAATATTAAATGTATCCTTTCCAGATCAGAATGTAATAAACATTATATTAAGGGACCATGGAAACACAGATTAAAAATTAATTGGAAACTAAATAATCTAATCTTAAAGAACGAATGGGTTAAAGAACAAATCATAGAAATAATAATTTTATTAAAAAGAATAATGAAAATAATGAGATAACATATTAAAACTTAGGGGATGGAGAAAAAGTAGTAATCAGAGAAAACATTATATCTCTATATGCTTATATTAATGAAATAGAAAGAGCAGATGAAAGAATAAGTATGTAATAAAAAAAAAAAACCTGGGAGGGGGGGAATCTCCAATTAAACACCAAATTGGAAATTTTAAAAATTAAAGGTGAGATTAAAAAATTTGAGTAAGGAAAATTGAATTAACAAATAAAAATAAAACTAGAAATTGGTTTTATGAAGAAAACTAGTAAAATAGAAAAAACATTAGTTAACATGATTTTTTAAAAAGGGAGAAATAAACCAAATCACTTGTTTTTAAAAAATTAAAAGGGTAAATATGTCACTAATGAAGGTGAAATCTAGACAGGAAAAAGGATTTTTTTTTTGCCAATTATATGCCAAAAATTTAAATAATTTGATGAAATAGAAGAATATTTACAAAAATATAAAATGCCTAGATGAACAGAAGAGAACATAAATAACAGAAGAGTATCTAAATAAACTTATTTTAGAAAAAAGATGTATTGCAGATGAAAAAAGAATGTCAAAGGAAGCATAGAAAAGCAGGATGGCTTCAAAAATGATTTGTATTACATAGTTGTTTTTTTTAAGTAAAATTTTTAAAGTAAATTTTAAGTGGAAATTTATGGCTCTATATTGATTCTCTTTTAATCTTGTATTGTGCATATGGAAATGTCTTCTTTTTTTGTCTTTATATTTAAGTTCAGAATGAATAAAATTTAAAAAAAATTCTCCTATTTCTCTTAATGTAGACAACCTCCCTTTAAAAAAATATCATTAGCAGGGTTAAAAAGGCAATTTTCTTTGATATTTGACTATAATAATACCATAAAATTTTCAGAAAAGTGGCGTTTTCTACCAGAATGGAGGTTGTTGTTTTTTTTTAAGTGAATAGTAGATAGTATGCTATTCTAATTCTGTTATTGCAGTTTATGCACAAAACATGAGTTCTTTTCTATAACTGAAGGAAAAAAATTTGAACTAGATTATTTCTCCAGATTATCAGAGAAAATAAAATGTTCATTGTCAGAATCTAAGAAATGCATTCAAACAGAGAAGAACAAAGAGGACCAAAGAGCTTGAGGAGGTTGGAGAAAATTTCATTATGTGTCAGAAGATTGGACAATGTATAAATTCATCACAGAGAAGGAAGGAAGAAGAAATATCATAGGGATTTGAAACTAAGTAATTGATATGAGGCTTTATCTATATAGAATAGAATTGGACCTACCAAGGACGAAGTAGCTTTTTGTGCTACAAAAAAACCTGATGGTGTTAAAACACAGATGCCATGAGAAAATAGGGAATCCAGTCATGCTCAAAGGAAGAAAAACAAATAAAGGTGATTGGTTACTACTTATAAACATTTTTTAATAATGCCAAATGTTGACTTGACCTGAACAATAGAAAGGTGTGATGTATTCCCAGGGCAAGTATCCAGAAAGAAATGGAGAGCCTCTTGAGACTCACCAGCCCTGATCACCACTATCTACTTCGGATGGAGAAAAATCACATGAAAAAGAATTTAGGAAGTATTTCTAGGGATTATGTAGCCTAGGGCAAGAAATTCAGAATTTTAGGACCATAGGTGATGTTTTCATTGTTGAAAAATAGATTTGGAAAGTGAAAAACTGGTTGAGAATGTATCTGATAATATGATTTGTATTTCTGGACCATAGCTTTCTTCTGCAGAGATTTCTGGTCAGATATAGAATATAGCTAATGAAGAATATTATATACACACATACACACACAATACATACAACATATGTTTAAATATATTATTGTATATGTATATACACACATGCATATATAATTTTTCTATACACACATATACATATATCGCACAAACACAATTGTGAAAATGATCAAGTGAGCCTTAAACTAAAAATAGAGGGAGAAATCTATCCATTTATTTCTGCCATGTCAGGTACCACAAATAATAGCTTATTCTTCAGTGGACCTCTAGTCTTTCTTATGAGGATTTCCCCCTTCAATAGAACAGAATATAATATACACATTTCATTCAGTATGATTCTTCTCTGTTTTTTTCTATAAATCTTCCACAGATAATTTAGATGATTTATTCAAGATGCAGGAGGTCTTTCTCTTGGTTTCTTGACCTTTATATAGAGGAACCAGTGTCATTGACATTTGGTGGGTTGGAACTCAGGACTATAATTATACTTTTGAAAGAACACATTTTATTTGAAAAAAACAGACTAGATAAAAGCATAGTGAAATGACACTGCACATGTGTGTATTAACACTCATATATATTGTTATTCTAAACTTGACAAATGCAAGCTTTTACACATAAAGAAAAGAAAAAGAGGATTGTTCATAAAATCACATGTTTATTACATATAAATTGCACTAAAAAAATTCAAAGTCGTTGTAAGGATGTCCTTCTTTTCCTTCTGAACCTCTTTCTGTTATCTTCTGTTCATTAAGAAAAATGCTCCAATGATCTTTTCTCCCTTTTTTCTTCCTTTTTTCTGATATTACTATTATTAATCCCTCTCTCCCTCTCAAAAACCTTTCCTCCATTTTTTGAAGCACATACTATATGCCAACCATTGTGATAAATGCTTTATGAATATTATCTCATTTGATCTTTATAACCCTGCACTTTCATGCCCATTTTACAAATGAGTAAACTGAGGCAAACAGAGATTAAGTAACTTGCCTGGGATCATATAGCTAGTACCTGTTTGTGGCTAGATTTGGATTTAAGCCATCTTGACTCCAGACCAAACTTTCTATTCATTGTGTCACTTAACTGCTTCTGAGGGAAAAGCAGAGGTTATATGATAAATATGTGATAATTATATGATAAATTACTAGTAAAAAGGAAAATTTAGATGGGGTTCTGATGATTGAAAAAAAAAAAGAACTGCTTATTGAAGTAGAAAAGATGAAAACTTTAAAAGTGAATGCTTCATCTTAGAGTAAGTAACAAAGGAAAGGAAAGTGGGTATGGAGGCAGACTATGGGTTTTAGGGAACTATCTCCCCAGAAAAAAGGAACCTTTAAGATAGGGTTGTGTAAATGGAGACAGACCATCAGGCTGGATTTTACTCAACAATAGGTTGATTCTATCCTGAAGGAGGTCTACATCTTATGGGTCTCCTGCCCTCCCAAGATATTCTGCTAAGTGTAACTATAGAGTAACTACTGGAAAAAAACCTGATTATTTGGCAACTCCTAAAACCTCAAGGTTCACATATTATAACCCTAAGGTAAACACATTTCCTTCCAAATCATCTGACATCCCATCCCTATTATATAACCTCACCCCAAAGGAAAATGAACAGGTAATCTCACCCTGATAGGCTGATTTCTCTTGTAATGTCACCCTATATTTAATGTATAAATCCCCAAATTCATAAGTATCTCCCTTTGTTCTGAGCACTGAAGGATCTTAGGCCCTCTGACTTCGGGAACTCCCTGACTGTGGGAATCACTGATCAGGACCTTAGACTCTTATTACCTAAAATATTTGTTGTCTTGCCTTGGAAAGGAGGGTATATGTTTTCTTTTATTGTTGTTCTATTGGTTTTGAGCCATGTCTGACTCTTCGTGACCACACTTACGTTTTCCTTTTTTAAATTTTGCTTCTCTTTTTTTCTTGTGCGGCATACTAATTATATAAATATGTATACATGTATTGGATTTAATACATATTTCTCCCATTTTTTAACATATATTGGATTATTTGTCATCTAGCGGAGGGTGTAGGGAAAGGGGAAGAAAACTGGAACACAGGGTTTTGCAAGGGCTAATGTTAAAGAATTGTCCATGCATATGTTTTAAAAAATAAAAAGTTTTAATTAAAAAAAAAACAAGAAAAAATAAAGTTTAAAAAATATGGTTTAATCTGCATGTAGACGCAATGAGTTTTTTTTTTTCTGGAGGCAGGCAGCTTTTTTTTTTTTTTTTTTTAAATCATAAGTCTTCTGAAATTTTTTTGGATCGTTGTGTTACTCAGAAAAGCTTAAATCATTCATATTTGATCATCATATAAGATTGCTGTAACTGTGTACAATCTTCTCCTGGTTCTGTTCACTTCATTTTGCATCAGTTTATATAAGTCTTCCCAGGTTTTTCTGAAAGCATCCATCTCATCATTTCTTACAGCATAATATTATTTCATCACAATCATATACCCTATCTTATGTAGTCATTCCTCAACTGATAGACATTACTTTAATTTCCTTTTTTTTCCACAGCAAAAGAACTTCTATAAATATTTTTGTACATATATTCCATTTCCTTTTTTATTGTGTCTCTTCAGGATATAGACCTATTAATGATATTGTTGGATCAAAAGATATGCACAATTTTATAGTACTTTGGGCATAGTTCCAAATTGCTCTCCAAAATCGTTGGATCACAAGACAATTCCAATAGACTTGGGATGGAAAAGGTCATCTGCAGCCAAAGAGAGAACTATGGAGATTGAATGCCCCTTTTTTTGGGGGGGGGGTTTACTTTTATCTTGTGGTTTTTTTCCTTTTGCTCTGATTTTTCTTTCACAACATGACTAAGGGAGAAGAGAGGAGAAAAATTAGAACTAGAAAGCCTTATAAAATGAATGTTGAAAACTTTCTTTACATGTTATTGGAAAAATAAAATACTATTGAGAAAAAAAGAAAACAGAACAGTTGGATCAGTTTACAATTCCACTAATAATACATTAGTGTCCTATTTTCCGCCCCGCCCCTATCTTCTCCAACATTTCTCATTTTTCTTTTCTACATTAGCCAAAATGATAGGTGCAAGGTAAATTTCAGAGTTGTTTTAATTTGCATTTCTCTAACCAATAGTGATTTATAGCATTTTGATATAAATATAGTTTTGATTTCCTCTAAAAACTATTCATATCCTTTGCCCATTTATCATTTGGGAAGTGACTGATATTTTTTAAAAATTTGATTCATCATGCTTCAAACCACCTCCAATTGTTCACTGAAGAAAGCCATATACACCCAGAGAGAGGGATGTGAAATGTGGACCACAACATAACATTCTCATACTCCTTGATTGATGTTTGCTTACATTGTGTTTCCTTTATCTGATATATCTTTTGCGTAGGTAAGATTTTTCTTGCACAACAATGATAAGTTTGGAAATATGTATACATATATTCGATTTGCCAATATTTTAACATAATTAACATGTAGTGGATATCCCGCCATCTAGGGGAGGAGTGGGGAGTTGGGGGGAAAAATTTGTAAGAGAAAGCTATGTAAGGGTTATTGTTGAAGAATTACCCACACATATGTTATGCAAATAAAATTAAAAAAAATTTGATTCATCTTTCATTTGAGAAATGAGTCCTTTATCAGAGAGACTTGATATAAATATTTCCCCTCCCCTGATTTCCTACTTTCCTTCTAATCTTGGCTGCATTGGCTTTGTTTGGCCAAATCCTTTTAATTTAATAAAAATTATCCACAGTGTTCTTGATCTTTTGTTTATCCATATATCTGACAGGTAAAATTTTCCATGCTTTCCTAATTTACTTATGCTATCACCTTTCATGTCTAAATCATGTACCTGTTTTATGGTGTATGTTGTGAATGTTGGTCTGCACTTAGTTTCTGCCAAACTGCTTTTAGTTTTCCTAGAAATTTTTGTCTACTGCTTATCAAACACTAGTTTATTATGGTCATTTACCATTGTGTATTTCATAATAATCTATTCCACTGAGACACCATTCTATTTTTTAGTATCAGATTGTTTTGAGGATTATCTCTTTGTAATACATATGGAGAACTGATATTGCTACAACTTCGTTCATAATTTTTTTTTCACTGATTCCCTTAATATTCTTGAGCTTTTGCTTTTCCAAGTGAAGAAATGTTGTTATTCTTTTTCTTAGCTCTATAAATTTTTTTTTTTTTGTAGTTTGATTGGTATGGCACTGTATAAGCAAATTAATTTAGGTATTATCATTTTTATCATATTGGCTTGGCTCACCTATGAACAATTAATATTTCTCCAATTTTTAACATCTTTCTTATGTAAAAAGTGTTTTGTGATTATGTTCATATAGTTCTAAAGTTTGTCTCAGGAGGTAGACTACCAAGTATCTTCTATTGCTTGCAGTCATTTTAAATGGGTTTTTCTTTTCCTTTCTACCTGTTGATTTACGTGGGTTTATGTTATATCTTGTGGCTTTGCTGAAGTTGTTCATTTTTTCAACTAGTTTTTTAGTTGGTTTTCTAGAATTTTCTAAGTATATCATCATGACTACAAAGAGCGATGATTTTGTTTCCTTAGTGCCTATTCTAATTCCTTCCTATATTTTCTTCTTTTTTTCTACAGATGACATTTCTATTATACTATTGAATGAAAGTAGCAATAATGGTCATCCTTACTTCACTCTGATCTTATTGAGATGGTTTCTAGTTTATCCTTGGTATAGACAATGCTTACTGATGGTTTTACATAGACATTATTTTAAGGAAAGCTCTATTTATTCCTATACTTTCTAGTGTTTTCTAGAGAAATGAAAGTCTTTTTTTGTCAACTTTTTCTCTTCATCTATTGAGATAATCACATGATTTTTGTCTTTTATTATTGATATGGTCAATTGTGCTGATATTTATTCAAATATTAAATCTATCCTGTATTCCTGGTATAAATCCCACTTGATCATAGTGTATGGTCTTTGTGACATATTGCAGTAATCCCCTTGCTAGTATTTTATTTACATTTCTATGAATGTTTATTAGGGAAATTGATTAGTAATTTTCTTTCTCTGTTTTTTGCTCTTCCTGTTTTAAATATCAGCAATTTTTTGTGTCATAAAAGGAATTCAATAGGACTCCTTTGCTTATTTTTCTAAGTAGTTTAAATAGAATCTGAATTAATTGTTTAAATGTTTGGTAGAATTCACTCAAGAATACATCTGGTAAAAAAAAAAACAATACATTTGTTCTTCTTGGATTCTTTTTTTTGGGGGGCTCATTTATGCTTTGTTGAACTTCTTTTTCTAAAAGAATTATTTAAATATTCTATTTCCTCTTCCGTTAACCTGGGCATTTCACTTAGATTAGATTGTTAGCTTTATTGGCATATAATTAGGCAAAATAACTCTTAATAATTGCTTTAGTTTCCTTTTCATTGGTGGCGAATTATCCTTTTCATTTTTTGATACTGGCTGCTTGGTTTTCTTTCTCTTCTTTTTAGTTACATTAACTGATGATGTATCCATTTTATTGTTTTTCTCCCTGTGAAATTAGGTAATGATTTTATTTATTTTTATTTATTTTATTTATGTAAATCTAGAGATATATATTTTCTTCTAACCATTGCTTTGGGTACATCCTATAAATTTTGTTATGTTGTCTCTTTAATGAAATTATTGATAACTTTTATAACTTGCCCTTTGATCCACTCTTTCTTTAGGATTAGGTTATTTAGTTTCCAATTACTTTTTAATATATTTTACTGCCCTTTATTGAACATATTCTCTGTTGCATTATGACCTGAAGATGATGCATTTAATATTTCTGCACTTTTTTTTTTGCAATTGGCTTTGAGGTTTTTATGTTGTAATAAATGGTCAATTTTTGTGTAGATGACATGTGCAATTGTGGGGAAAAAAAACACTTCTTTATATTCTCATTCAGTTTTTTCCAGAGGTTTATCATATCTGACGTTTATACAATTCTGTTCACTTTCTTAACTTCTTTCTTGTTTATTTTTTTGGTTAGATTTATCTAGTTCTGAGAAAGAAAATTTGAGGTAACTCAAATTATTATATATATTATTAGTATTATTAGTATAATTTTATTGACTATTTCCTCATATAACTTACTTAACTTTTCCTCTGAGAATTTAGATATTATATCATTGTCCACATATTATAGCATTAATATTACTTCAACATCTATGGTACCTTTAAACAAAACAGAATTTTCCTACTTCTTTCTTTGGATTAGGTCAATTTTTGTTTTTGCTCTGTCTGAGATCATGGTCACTATCACTGCTTTTTATTTCTTTTCTTTTCTTTTAACCTCAGCTAGAACAAAATTGGTTCTGCTCTAGCATCATTTTTACTCTGTATGTCTCTCTGTTTCAAGTATCTTTCTTGCTGGAGTTTTGTTTTTAATTGTTGGATTTTGATTTTTAATTCATTCTTTTATCCACTTACATTTTATGGGTGAGTTCATCCCATTCACATTTATTATCACTAACTATGTATTTTTCTCCATTCAAGTTTTCCCTTTTTATTTACAGAACATATGAGAAAATTTTCAACATTGACCTTTGTAAAACTTTCTGTTCCAAATTTTTCTCTCCTTCCCTCCACCCCCTCCCTTAGCTGGCAGGTAGTCAAATACATGTTAAATATGTTAAAATATATGATAAATTCAATATATATATATATATATATATATATATATACATATCTATGTAGTTATCTTGCAGCACAAGAAAAATCAGATCTAGAAAGAGAAAGTAAAAAAAAAACCTAAGAAGAAAAAAAAAATGCAAGCAAACACCAAAAGAAAGAGTTAAAATGCTGTATTGTGGTCCACACAATTCTCACAGGCCTTTCTCTGGGTGTTATGGCTTTCTTCATTACTAAACAATAAGAACTGGTTTGAAATACCTCATTATTGAAGAAAGCCATGCCTATCAGAATTGATCATTGTATAGTCTTGTTATTGCCATGTATAATCATCTCCTGCTTCTGCTCATTTCACTTAGCATCAGCTCATGTAAGTCTCTCCATGCCTCTCTGAAATCATATTGCTGGTCGTTTCTTACAGAACAATAATATTCCATAACTTTAATATACCATAATTTATTCAGCCATTTTCCAATTGATGGGTATCTATTCAGTTTCCAGTTTCTAGCCACTACAAAAAGGGCTGCCCCAAACATTTTTGCACATGAGAGTCCCTTTTCCCCCTTTAAAGATCTCTTTGGGATATGGGCCCAAAAGAAACACTTCTGGGTCAAAGAATATGCACAGTTTGATAACTTTTTGAACATAGGACCAGATTGTTCTCCAGAATGGTTGGATCCATTTACAGTTTCACCAACAATGTATCAGTGTCCCAGTTTTCCCACATCCACTCCAACATTCATCATTATCTTTTCCTGTCATCTTAGCCAATCTGACAGGTGTGTAGTAGTATTTCAGAACTGTCTTAATTTCAAAATTATCATCTGATGAAATTAAAACCATTTCTAGTCATATGAAAAGGTGCTCCAAATCACTATTGATCAGAGAAATGCAAATTAAGAGAACTGTGAGGTACCATTTCACACCTGTCAGATTGGCTAAAATGACAGGAAAAGATAATAATGAATGCTGGAGGGGATGTGGGAAAGCTGGGACACTAATACATTGTTGGTGGAACTCTGAACGGATCCAACCATTCTGGAAAGAAATTTGGAGCTATGCTCAGAAAGTTACCAAACTGTGCATACCCTTTGACTCAGCAGTGTTTCTACTGGGCCTATATCCCAAAGAGATCTTAGAAGAGGGAAAGGGACCCACATGTGCAAGAATGTTTGTGGCAGCCCTTTTTGTAGTGGCTAGAAACTGGAAACTGAATGGATGCCCATCAATTGGAGAGTGGCTGAATAAATTATGGTATATGAATGTTATGGAATATTATTGCTCTGTAAGAAACAACCAGTAGGACAATTTCAGAGAGGCCTGGAGAGACTTGCATGAACTGATGCTGAGTGAAACGAGCAGAACCAGAAGATCATTATATACAGCAACAATAATATTACATGATGATCAATTCTGATGGATATGGCTCTCTGCAACAATGAAATGTCTCAAACCAGTTCCAATTGTTCAGTGAAGAAAGCCATATACACCCAGAGAGAGGCATATGAAATGTGGACCACAACATAACATTTTCATGCTCTCTATTGATGTTTGCTTGCATTGTGTTTCCTTTCTCTGATTTTTTTTTTCTTGTAGATGCAATTTTTCTTGCACAACAATGATAAGTGTGGAAATATGTATACATGTATTTGGCTTGTCAAGTATTTTAACATAATTAACATGTAGTGGACTTCCTGCCATCTAGGGGAGAGGAGGGGACTGGGGGAAAAATTTGTAACGGAAAGCTTTGTAAAGATCAATGCTGAGGAACTACCCGTACATATATTATGCAAATAAAAAGCTTTAATTAAAAAAAAAAGAAAATTATCATCTGAAAATTGTCTTTTCATATGCTTTGACCATTTATCAGTTGGAGGATGGCTTGAATTCTTATAAATTTGAGTTAATTTTCTATATATTTTAGAAATGAGGCCTTTATCAGAACCTTTGAATGTAAAAATGTTTTCCCAGTTAATTGTTTTCCTTTTAATCTTGTCTGCATTAGTTTTATTTGTACAAAAACTTTTAAACTTAATATAATCAAAATTCTCTATTTTGTGATCAAGAATGATCTCTAGTTCTTTGGTCACAAATTCCTTCCTCCTCCACAGATCTGAGAGGTAAACTATCCTATGTTCTGCTAATTTGTTTATAATGTAATTCTTTATGTCTAGAACATGAACCCATTGTGACCTTATCTTGGTATATGGTGTTAAGTGTGGGTCAATGCCTAGTTTCTGCCATACTAGTTTCCAATTTTTCCAACAGTTTTTGTAAAATAGTGAATTCTTATCCCAAAAGCTGGTATCTTTGGGTTTGTCAAACACTAGATGACTATAGTCATTGACTATTTTGTCCTGTGAACCTAACCTATTCCACTGATCAACTACTCTATTTCTTAGCCAGTACCAAATGGTTTTGATGAATGCTGCTTTATAATATAGTTTTAGATCTGGTACAGCTAGGGCACCTTCATTTGCCTTTTTTTTTCATTAATTCTCTTGAAATTCTTGACCTTCTGTTCTTCCAGATGAATTTTGTTATTTTTTCTAGGTCAGTAAAATAGTTTCTTGGGAGTTTGATTGATATGGCACTAAATAAATAGATTAGTTTAGGTAGTATTGTCATCTTTATTATATTTGCTTGACCTATTCAGGAGCACTTGATATTTTTCTAGTTGTTTAAATCTGACTATTTCTATGGAAAGTATTTTGTCATTTTGCTCATATAGTTCCTAACTTTCCCTTGGCAGATAGATTTCCAAATACTTTAAACTATTGACAGTTATTTTAAATGGAATTTGTCTTTGTATTTCTTGCTGTTGGATTTTGTTAGTGATGTATAAAAATGCTGATGATTTATGTGGATTTATTTTGTGTCCTGCAACTTTGCTAAAGTTGTTGATTATTTCTAATAGTTTTTTAGTTGATTCTCTAGGGTTCTTTAAGTATGCTATCATATCATCTGCAGAGTGATAATTTGGTTTCTTCATGACCTACTCTAATTCCTTTAATCTCTTTTCCTTCTCTTATTGCCAAAGCTAGTATTTCTAATAAAATATTGAATAGTGGGCAACTTTGTTCCACCCCTGATCTTATTGGGAATGGTTGCAGTTTATTCCCATTACATATGATGCTAGCTGATGGTTTTAAATAGATATTATTGACTATTTTAAGGAAAAGTCCATTTATTTCTATACTCTCTCATGTTTTTAATAAGATTTTATCAAATTAATTTTTCTGCATCTATTGAGATAATCATATGTTTTTTGTTCATTTGTTTATTGATATAGTCAATTATGTTAATAGTTTTACTAATATTGAACCATCCCTGCATTCCTGGTATAAATCCTACTTGGTCATGATGTATTATTCTGGGGATGATTTTCTGTAATCTCTTTGCTAATATTTTATTTAAGATTTTTGCATCAATATTCATTAGAGATATTGGTTTATAATATCCTTTCTCCATTTTCGTCCTACTGGTTTAGGTATCAGTACCATATCTGTATCATAAAAGGAGTTTTGTAGGATTCCTTTGTTTCCTATTTTTTCAAAAAGTTTATATAGTATTAGAGTTAATTTAGAGTTAATTTATATAATATTGGAGTTAATTGTTCTGTAAATGTTTGGTAGAATTCGCATGTAAATCCATCTGATCTTGGGAATTTTTTCTTAGGGAGTTGATTAATAGCTTGTTCTATTTCTTTTTATAAAATGGGACTATTTAAATCATTTATTTTCTCTTCTGGAGGGCAATCTATATTTTTGTAGGTATTCCTCCATTTCACTTAGGTTATCAAATTTATTGCCATAAAGTTGGGCAAAGTAACTTCTAATTATTGCTCTAATTTCCTCTTCATTGGTGGAAAGTTCTCCCTTTTCATTTTTGAGACTAACAATTTGATTTTCCTCTTTCCTTTTTTTAATCAAATTAACTAAAGGTTTATCTATTTTTTTTTGTTTTTTTCATAAAACCAACTTTTAGTTTTATTTATTAATTCAATAGTTTTTTTTACTTTCAATTTTATTAATCTCTCCTTTTATTTTTAGGATTTCAAGTTTGGTATTTGATTAGGGGTTTTTAATTTATTCTTTTTCTAGCTTTTTCAATTGCAAACCCAATTCATTGATTTTCTCTTTTTCTATTTTCCCTTATATTGCATGTGATTTTTATTGCATCATGATCTGAAAAAAATGCATTTACTATTTCTGCCTTTCTGCATTTGATTTTGAGGTTTTTATGCCCTAACACATGGTCAATTTTGTATAAGTTCCATGAACTGCTGAAAAAAAAAAATAAACTCCTTTCTGTCTCCATTTAATTTCCTCCAAAGATCTATCATACCTAGCTTTTATAACATTTTGTTTACTTTCTTAACTTCTTTCTTATTTATTTTGCCGTCATTTTATCTAGTTCTGAGAGAGCAAGTTTGAGATCCCTCACTATTATAGTTTTGCTGTCTATTTCTTCTTGCATCTCTCTTAACTTTTCCTATAGGAATTTCCACGCTACACCACTTGGCACATATATATTTAGTATTGATATTGTTTCATTATCTATGGTACCCTCCAGCAACATATAGTTTCCTTCCTTGTATCTTTTAATTAGATCTATCTTTGCTTTTACTTGATCTGAGATCAGAATTGCTATCCCTGTTTTTTTTTTTTTTGTTCACCTGAAGCATAATATATTCTGCTCTAGCCCTTTACCTTCACTCTGTATGTATCATTATACTTTAAATGTATTTCTTGTAAACAACATATTGTTGGATTCTGGCTTTTAATCCAGTCTGCTATCTGCTTCCACTTTATGGGAGAGTTCATCCCATTCACATTCACAGTTAAAATGACTAATTCTGTATTTCTTGCCATCTTATTTACTCTAGGTCATGCTTTTCTCTTTCCTGTCCCCCTTCCCTTCCTCCCCAGTATTTTGCTTTTGATGACCATCCCCCTCAAGCAGTCCTTCCCTTTTAGAGCCTCTCCCCCCTTTTTACACCTTTCCCATAATTCTTCTGTTTTCCCTTGTATTAGTCTTTCCCTTTCTTTTTCCTCTTTCCCTCCTACTTCCTTATAAGGTGAGACAAGTTTCTTTGTGATACTAAACATGTTTAATATTCTCTCTTAGAGCCAAATCTGATGAGAGTAAGATTTGCACAATGCTCACCTCCCTTCCTTCTTCCCCTCAATTATAATAGGTTTTCTTTGCTTCTTTATTTTACCTCCTTTTTCCTCTTCTTCCAGCATTATCCCTTTTCTACCTCTAATTTCTTTTTCATATTTTCATAATAAGATCAAATCTACCTGCATTTTCTAAGTATGCCCATAACAGAAATATAGTTCTCAAGAGCTTTTTCCTTTTTACCTTTTTCTGCTTCTCTTGAATTCTGTGTTTAGAGATCAAATTTTTTGTTCAGTTTTGGTCTTTTCATTGGAAATAGGTGAAATTCCCTATATCATTCAATGTCCATCTTCTTTCCTGAAAGATAATGCTCATTTCAGTTGGATAGCTTATTTTTGGCTGTAATCCCAGTTCCTTTGCTTTTTAGAATATCAGATTCCAGGCCCTTCAGTCCTTTAAGGTGGTAGCTGCTAGGTCCTGGGTAATCCTAATTGTGGCTCCTTGGCATTTAAATTATTTCTTTCTGCCTACTTGCAATATCTTTTCCTTGGTAGGATAGTTCTGAAATTTACCCACAATATTCCTTGGGGATTGAATTTTGGGGACTCTTTGAGGAGGCAATCAGTGGATTCTTTTGATGGCTATTTTACCTTCTGATTCTATAACATCAGGGCAGTTTTCTTCAATGATTTCCTGTAAGATGATGTCTAGGTTCTTTTTTTCATCATTTTAAGCCGTATAATCCTTAGATCGCCTCTCCTAGATCTATTTTTCAGGTCAGTTGTTTTTCCTAGGATATATTTCATATTTTCTTCTGTTTTTGAATTTTTTTTTTTGGTTTTTGTTTGATTCTTGAAGTCTTATCGAGTCATTCACTTTCATTTGTTCAATTCTAATTTTTAGTGTATCATTTTCTTCAGTTATCTTTTTTTTAGCTCCTTTTGCAATTGGCCAATTAAATTTTTTTGTTCATTACATTATTTTTCCATTTTTTTTGCAATGATCTCATTTCATTTTCTCATATTTCTTCTAACTCTTTTTTAAGATCCTTTACGCAATCTTTGAAGAAAGCCTTGTGAGATGGGGACCAGCTCATGTTTCCCTTTGTGACTGTTTCTGGAGTTGCTTTACCTTTACGGAACCTCAGGATTTGAGGTCTCTTCTCTCTCCTTATAAAAGCTGTCTATGGTGATAGTTCTTTTTGGTTTTTTATTCATTTTTTTTTTAAGGCTTGAGGTCTGTTCAAGACAAAGGACAGACAGCTACTTTAATTTGCCCTGGGGCAGTTCTGCAGATTGACTGGGAAGTTCTGGTGATTGATTTGTTGATTACCAGTGCTGGGCAGTTCTGCTGATTGATTGATTTCTTTAGAGTGTTGTGTAATGGCAGCTAGGTCAGGTACTCTTTGGGGGCTCAGTGGTTCACAATCTACCCCTCACAAAAGGCAGATCTGCCAAATCACCTGCTTACAATCAGAACAGATTGGCCCAAGAGGCCCAGAGAAAATGCCCAGGTGCCTGGAAGCCACAATGCTCTGACTCTCTGCTCATGGCCCTCCTTCTCCCCTTCCCTGTGCTGCTGTCCAGGTTAGGCAGACCATTCCCCTGCCCAATTGAAACAGACCTGTTCTAAAGTTCTTCCAAGTTATCTTCTTCTAGAAATGGGTTGTACTCCAAATATTTGTGGATTCTTTGACTTCAAAACCAGTTTAAAGGCTTAATTTGCTATTGGTTTGAGGGAAGGTTAGAGGAGGTTACAGAGAATCCTGTCTTCTCTTTGCCATCTTGGTTCCATCCATGGAAGTCTCTCCTCCTACTTCTCTATAGGATAACAGTTCTATACTGAATTGTGTAGGTAATTTATTTCCTCTCTGGGCCAGTTCTGGTGAGAGTAAAGTTTAAACATTGCCTATCACTCTTCATTGTAAAAGTTTTTCCCTTCATGCATCTTTTATGTGAAATATTTTTTTCTGTTTTTCTTCTGCCTTCTCTTTTATCCCAGTGAATCCCTCTAACTGACATTTTAATTTTATTTTTGTGAAATCATTTCATTATAGTCAGCTCACAATCATTTCCTCTGTATGTATACTTTCTAACTATCTAATAATGAAAAAATTAAGTATCTTCCCATGTAGGAATATAAACAGTTTATCCTTATTGAATCACTTATGATTTTTCTTTAATGTTTACTTCTTTATGCTTTTCTTGATTCATATATTTGAAATTCAAATTTTATATTCAATTCTGGTGTTTTCTTCAGGAATGCTTGAAAGTTCTCTATTTCACTAAATATCTATTTCCCCCCTGTAGAATTATACTCAGTCTTACTGAGTGATTTCTTTTTGCAATCTTAGCTTCTTTTTCTTCTGGAAAATCATATTCTAAGTTGCCCAGTCTTTTAAAGTGAAATATGCTAAATCTTATGTAATCTTGCCTATGACTCCAAAATATTTCATTTGTGTATTTATGGCTGCATTCATTATTCTCTCTTTTACTGGGAGTTCTGAAACTTAGCTACAATATTTCAATGTTCCAGGGAGTGTTTAATTTGGGATCTCTTTTAGGAAGTAATCAGTGAATTTTTTCAATTTCTATTTAACTCTCTCTATCTAAGATATTAGGGCAGTTTTCCTTGAAATTTCTTGAAATATGATGTCTAAGCCCTTTTATTTTTTTGATGATGACTTTCTAATAGTCCAAAAATTCTTAAATTATCTCTCCTTAATCTATTTTCTGGGTCAGTTTTTTCCCTGATGATATATTTAATATTTTTTTCCAATTCTTTTGACTTTGTTTTGTTGTTTCTTCATGTCTTATGTAGTCATTAACTTGTCTGATTTGAATTTTTGAGGAATTAGTTTCTCCAATGAATTTTTGTACCTCTTCTTCCATTTGGCTAAATCTGCTTTTTAAGGAGTTTTTCTCTTCAGTGGATTTTTGTGGCTCTTTTACCATTTGGTTAATTCTGTTTTTCTAAGGTGCTATTTTCTTCAGTATTTTTATTTTTTCATGCTCTTATTTTAATCAAACAATTGACCCTCTTTATAATTTTATTGCAACACTGTAATTTTTTTTATTCCATTTTTCCCTCTTTGCGGAAAGAGAGGGTGAGAAAGTGAACCTTACTCTAATCAGAACTGACTCAAAGAAGAAATAACATACACACTCAATAGGGTATAGAAATCTATCTAACCCTGCAGGAAAATAGGAGGGTAATGGGATATGTAAAGGGGGAAGGGTGATAAAAGAAAGAACATATTGAATGAGGGAGTGGTCATTACCAAAAAAACCCAGCAATTGTAAAAAGAATTTCAAAGCAAGTTTCTCTGATGGTCTCATTTTTCAAACATAGTGGGAACCGAATCAAATTTCTAAAAAATTAAGTGCCATGCCCCAGTTGATAAATGATAAAAAAAATATGATTTGTGCCCAAAGGGTTATAAATTCATGCATATCCTTTGACCCAATTACACCACTACTTGGCAGGAATATCAAAGAGAATCAAAAAACTTTTTTAAAAAGGGAAAATGACCTACATGCACAGATCTCTTCTTTGGGCAAAAAAAAAATTATAAAATAAAAATGGAAATTGAGGGAATACCCATCAGTTGGGGAATGGTTCAATAAACTGTGGTGTGTGTTTATGATGACATATTATCATTATCTAGGAAATGGTGAGCAAGATGCTCCCAGGAAGAAAAAAAATCTGGAAAGTCTTCCATGAACTCAAGCAAAGTGAAATATAATGTATACAAAGTAATAGCAATGTTTCTAGATTACCAGCTGTGAATGACTTTGCTATTCTCAGTAGTACAATCATCCACAACTACTCTGAAAGACTTATGAAAAATCCTATCCATACCCAGAAAAGAAACTGATTGTGTATGAATACAAATTAAAGCATTCTCTTTTTCTGTCTTAACTTGATTTTTCTTGAGGGTTTTTATTTTCATTAAGGTGGAAGATCTTTTTTTTTTTTTTTTTTTTTTTTGCAACTTGGCTTTTATGGACATGTTTTACATAACTTCACAAGTGGTTTCTTAATTGTGGATGGGGATAAGGGAAAGAACCTAGAACTTACAAATTTTAGAAACAAATGTAAAAAAAAAAAAAAAACCCCAAACCTCCCTTCTGTTTTGAATATAAGTGGAGAAAATATTAAATAAATAAAACAAAAACAAAACCAGTTCCTCTTCTTCCTCTCTTAGCTGATTTTGAAATTAAAAAACAAAGAGCTCTTCCAGGAATTATTGTTGGCCTTGTGTCCAATTCACATATTTCTTTGTGGCTTTGCTTTTAGCTGTTTTGACATGAATGTCATCTTCTGATTTTGTGTCTTGCTCTTCCTTGTCATTGAGATATATTGTGATCAGGTTATTTTTTTATTATTTGAATTCTTTTTTGCCCAGGGAAACTTCTTGACTTTTAAACTTTGTTAAAATTGTACTCTGCTCATGAATGGAAGGGACACTCTCCCAAGCTTCAACTTTTTATGGTGGTGTTTTCAGAGCTAGTTCTGAGGATCTGTAAGTTTTCACTATTTCCAAGGTAGTATTATAGAAAGAGAAGTGTAGAAATTGCTGAACTATGTTCTAGTCTAGCTGAGAAGAAACCTTGTTTCCCTATAGTCACAAGTGGTAGTGCTCCTCTTGACCTTGAAACTGTGACCAGGTACTCTGATCTGCAGCTATAAGCACCTTGGAACTGAGACCAGGGCTCTTAGACCCTGATGAGCAAGCACAAATCTTCCTCACTGCCCTGGAACTGTTAGCAATGCCCCATCTCTCTTGCAGCTGCAAGTTTTATCATTCCTTTTGAAAGTGTGACTTAGACTCCTGTTCTCCCATGAGTACAGACACTAGTGTTCCTTTCTGTCTTAGAATTGAGAACAGGGTATCTCTTCCTTGTGACCAGTTACAAGCAATCTTTTCTACTCTGGACTTGTCACCAGGACCCTTGGCGCTCCTGTGGCAGGAGTGTTAGTGCATTAGTGCATTCTTTGCCCTTGAACTATATAGGCAATACAATAGGGTCTTGTATCCAGAGACAGCAAATGGCTTCCAGTAATCACTTTCTGATGAGTTGTCTGACCCTTTTACCATCTGTAGGCTAAAAACTCTGGAAGCTGCTTCTGAAGCCTCCTTCAAAGCCTGACACTGATATTGCTGTGGTGGCTCTCTACTATGCTTCTGGCTTGACTACTACCCTCATGTGACAGCTCTTTCCTGCTGACCTCCCAAATTGTGATGAGTTGGAAAGTTGTTTTATCCTCATCTTTTGTTGCTTCTGCTGTTCTATAAGTCAATTTGACACAAAGTTGATGAGAATTCGAGAAAGTTCAGGTGAGCTCCTGCCTCCATGCTGCTATCTGGACTTTTCCTTCCCTCAAAATGAACATTTATTTATAGACTCTCATTAGTTTTTATAAGGTGGTTCCAGCATAACCAAATGTCAGGGTATGCTTGTTGAGGCTGTAGTGAATTCTAGAGAAGGAAAGAAAGGGGGGAAGGAGAAGAAAGAAGAAGAGGTAGAGAAGGAAGGGAGAGAGATTTTTGAAAGTATCCTTATGAAGAAGATCCTGAAATGGATCACCTGGAGGTGACCAGGACAATGATAACAAATAATATTGATGAGGTATAACAAAGCAATTTTTATTTTACTTCTGTTTTCTCTATAGGCTCTTAGGTAAAATGATCTTCAGTCTATAAAACATAGACCAAAAAAGTTTAAAATAGGTATCATATATTTTAGACTTAGCAATTAAGGATGGAAGAGACCTTAAAGATCATTTAGTCCAACTTCTTCCTTTTACAGATGAAGGAAACTGAAGCACAGAGGAGTGAAATTCCTTGCCTAAGTTCCAACAGACAATGAATCACAGAGCTCAAATTTAAACCCAGGGCCTGTAACTACAAATTCAGGTCCCAGGATACTGGAAGAACTGGCCATCATCAAGAGTTTTTGATAAATAGTGGAGAATAGGTCAGATAACAATGAATGAAAGACAGATAAATATCTTTTTTTTTTTTTTTTTTTTAAGTGAAGACAGTAGAATCTTCAAGTGTTAAGTCAGTGAGTTTGACTTCTATTCTTGGAAAAAGAAATTTAGAATACATTATTAAATGATGATTTATTAGACTTTAATAAGGGAAACAATTATCATCAAAGCCAGCATGGCTTAGTTGAAAACAGGTTATGCTAGTCAAACCTCATTTCATTTTTTTGAGAGGGTAACTAGATTGGTAGGTCAGGGGAATGACAGACAGAGAATACATGTATTTCAGCAAAACATTTGGTAAAACCTTCATATTATTTTTGTGAATAATGTAGCAAGACATGGGCTAGACAATAATGTTGACAAATAGACACAACACTTGTTGATTGATCAAATTGAAACTGTGGTTATTAATGAATTGATGTCAAATTATAGGTTTTTGGTGAAGTGCCTCAGGGCTTTTTCCTTGGCCCTGTACTGTTCAATATTTTAATTAGTGATTGGAGATGAAACCAAGTTAATAATTCAGCTTATTAAATTTTCAGATGTCATGAATCTGGGAGAAATATCTTATATTATTAACATTTAGGATCCAAATGTATCTTGAAAAATCTAGGTAAACATTTCTCTGATTTCCCTTAAGGGAAACCTAAGCAAGGGATGAAATGTAATATACCTGGCCTTTAGAAAATGGCAGACTGAGTTATCAGTGTTACATTTGAAAATTAGTAATTTGAAAACATTCAACAGCTATTGTAAAAAATATTGTAGTGTTTTGGTTGAAAGTTGGTACAGCTAAATGGCACAATGGATAGAGTGCTAGGTCTACAATCAAGAAAATTTTATCTTCCTGAGTTCAAGTATCTCATTAGACACTTAACTGTGTGATTCTGTGCAAATCACTTAGCCCTGTTTGCCTTAGTTTCTTTTTCTGTCAAATGAGCTGGAAAAGGAAATAAATGACAAACCACTCCAGTATCTTTGCCAAGAAAACTTCAAATGACATCACAAAGAGTTGGACATGACTGAAGTGACTGAACAATAAGAAGTCCACTAGTCAATATTATGACATAGTAGCCCAAAGAATTTTATATCTAAGGCTGATTAAAAAAGCATCTTGTCTAGAATTTGGGAGGTGATAGTTTCACTTTACTCTGCCCTGGTTATATTGTAGCTAAAATAAAATGTTTAATTTTAGTTGTCACATTTTATGAAGTGCATAATCAGTATGGAGCTCATACAGAAGAAGGAACCAAAATGGTGAAAGATCTGTAGATCATATCAGAGGAAGACTGGTCAAAAGGAGTAGGGGTGCTTGACTGGACAAAAGAAGTCTTAGGGTTACTATATTTTGGAGTCTTTCATGTGAAAAAAAGATTGAAATTTGGTTAAGAGGAATAGCATGATATAGTGGAATGAGCATGGGACTTGGGATGAGACCTCCTTTTAAATCTTTTCTCAGTGTACTCTAGAACAAGTTATTTAATTTCTTTGACTCATAGTATCCTCAGCTTTACATTTGGAAATTAATCATTTGAAAATACTCAACAACTATTATAAAAAATATTTTAGTGTTTTAGTTGATAACAAGCCATTATTTGGGATAGCAAAATGGCACAATGGATAGATTGCTGGGTTTAGAATCAAGAAGAATTTATCTTGCTCCCTCTCTTTCTCATAGGGTAGTTGTAAGAAAAGTGCTTAATAAACCTCAAAGTGCTATATCAATCAATCAATTTATCATGAAACACTTTAAAATCCAGTACTTTTGGCTCTATGCTAAGTGTTGAAGCTATAAAGACAAAGGCAATAGAATCTGCCCTCAGGGAGTTTAAATTCTAATTGTTGAGACAAATATCCCACCCATGTGGCATATTATGCTATTGTTTAGTTATTTTTCAATTCTGTTCAGCTCTTCATGATCCTATTTGGAGTTTTCTTGGCAAGGACACTGGCATTTGCCATTTCCTTCTCCAGCTCATTTATAGCTAAAGAAACTGAGGCAAATAGGACTGGGTAATTTATCCAGGTCACACAAATAGTAAATATCTGAGACCAGATTTGAACTCAGGAAGATGAGTTTTTTTTGACTCTAGGTCCAGTTCTTTATACACTGTACCACCTAGTTGTCCCATGTATATATCTCTTTCACACACACACTCAAGCACACAATAGATATGATGAAATTTTTGAGAGACAATGTGCTCAGAGTTGCAAATATTAGGAAAGATCTTTTATTGAAAATGATGCTTCAGCTGAATATTGAAAGAAAGCAGATATTGCAAGAAGCAGAGATAGTGAGACAGTCCATTATAAGCAGATCAGAGATATAGCATTGTGTGTAAGGAAAGGTCAGAATATCCCTTTGGCTGTTGAGGGTATAACAAGAGAGTAGTGAGTTAAAAATTAAAAAGTGAATTGGGGCCAGATAGTCAAGAGCTTTGAAGATCAAACAGGGGAGTTTCTATGTGATTTTTTTGGGGTAAAAATGAAAAATGCAAAATTATTGAATAGGAAATGATGTAATCAGTCTTTTGCATTGGTAATATCATTTTTGTAGCTAAGTGACAGAGACGAGGTAAGGAAACTAATTAAGAGCTCTTTGCAATAGTCTAGGTAAGAGTTGATGAAGGCATAGATTAGGATGTCTGTGTGTGTAGTCATTTGCATAGAGATGATAATTAAACCCATAGAAACTTATGAGGTTGCCAGATAAGATAATTTATGGAGAGAAAAGAAAGAGCCCCAAGAGGGAACTTTGAGGTACAATACAGTTTGAGTGCATAAATGGATAATGAGTCATCAAAGAAGATTGAGTAGGGATGACCAGAGAGGTAGGAGCACAGCTAAGAGAGAATACTGTCACAAAATTACAGAAAAGAAAGTGTCTAGGATGGGAACGTTGTCAATAGTGTCAAATGTGACATTGAAATAAAGAATGAAAATTGAGAAGAAAACATTAAATTTGACAATTAAGAAATTATTGGTAATTTGGGAGATGACCATTGTAGTTAAATATTGAAGTCAGCCCTGTTCCTTTAAGTTTAGAAGAGACAAGTAGTTTAGAAGAGACAAGTTAAGTTTAGAAGAGAGAAAGTAAAGACAATTAATATAGATAGCTTTTTCTAGAAGTTTGGTTGAATAAGGGAAGAGATACATAATATAATATCTTGAGAGTATGGCAAGGTCTAGTTAAGATTTTTAAGGGATGGGGAGAATTGGGATTGTCGGTAGGCAGTCAGGAAAGAACTAGTAGATAGGGAGAGACTGAAGGTTAAGGAGAAAGAAGAAGTAATTGTGAGGTCAGTGTACAAGAGAAGATGAGAGCAGATTGGTTTAAGGATGTATGTAGAGGGTTTTGTCCAAGTAAAGAGATCATGTTCTTTGTCATAGACTGGAACAAAGGAAAAAATAATGTGAAGTGATTCCTGGGTATAGAGAAAGAGAGAAGAGAAACTCTTAGTGAATGTCCTCAGATTTCTCTTGTGAGGTATGAAGTAAGGTCCTTTGTAGAATAAGTAGAGAGAAGAGTTGCCCTGGGAGGCTTAAGGGGTGGAATAGACAATTACTTACCTAAAGACAGGAGAGATGGATGTGAAAGCTGTTGAAGTATGACAAGATTCAGCAACTGTTAGAATTTATGAGGTAAGATATAAGTAAGAGTTGAAGATACTTCTAAGGCTGCAAACCTGGTGGCTGGAAGGGCAATGATGGCCTTTACAAAAGAAGAATAGATTTTTGGTATTACATTATTTTTTGTAATATTAGTTGATAAAAATAATATAATATTTTAGAAATGTTGAATTTTATAGTTAAAGAATTTCTCATTTGAAATGACTGCAACAATGCAAATGGAAATAACAACAAAAACCAACCATTTTGTTATTATTATTAATCCTTACAACAACCCTTTGAAGTATGTGTTATTACTGATCCCATTTTACAGGTGAGGAAACTGAGGTTAATTCACTTGTTCATGGTCACACAGCTAAATAAGCATCCAAGGTAGAAACCTAGGTGTGCTTAGATCACCCAAGATGAAGATTCTCATGTGGAAGTATAAGAAGCATGGGAAGATTCTTATGTGCTTTGTGAGAAATGAATATTTCTCTCATATTTAATAATTAATTATTGCATTAGGACTAAGGTTTTTCAACTTTTCTGCTTCCTCATCCAGAAAACAAGGAGTGTGGGAAATGTCTTTTAAAGATCTACCCACATTAAAATCTGATCAGATATTAAAGATCTAATCAGTTAAAAAAAAAAAAAAAAAAAAAAAACTAAAAAAACCTCTCTAAATTTGGACTAAGGGGTGTATTCCTGATTATTGTTTTTGCTTCAATAGGTGAGGGGAAAGGTTGATTCTTCCTATTGTCAAGACAACTGATATGGAAATTATAGCTCTTTGACCAAGATTTGAGTTGATCTGTCACTATCCCAAGACTTTCATTTTAATATAACCCACACTTTTTCTTTGAAGGGCCTATAAACTATGAACCCATCCCATCATTAGAGATCTTTGGTCTGAGAAGATGGTCAAATGGCCATCCTTTTATAACCTGACCTTGCTAATAAAATGATTAAATTACCCAGAAACTCTGTCTTAATCTTTTTAATCATCACAGGATTTGGGAGTTACCCATTTCTGCCAGAAGACATTCTACATTCTCTAAGATGTGGATAGGAACAGTTTGTTTCTATTGATTAGGTAATCACAATGGATTGTGAAGTCTTGCTCTTTCTTTCTAGTGATGAGAAAGAAGTAGTTCAGAGTCTTGTCACCTGAAACCTGAGCACATGGATTAAACTGATTGAAGAAGCCAGCTACTTTACCCTTAGGTTTTGTGATTCTGCTAAACAGGCTTGGAAATTTGTTCTGTTTTGTTTGTCCTTTTCAGTTCTTGTACAAGTCTTTGAACAGGGAGCTTGAGCCAAAATTACTTTGGAATCAGAATTCCAGGCCAGATGTTGTTGCTAGCCCAGTAGGGAAGTCCAAAAAAAGCAAGGCAACAGGATGTAAACCCAGGAGGGCTTTGGGGTTGGAATTTGGTGGTACTGATACCATATAGGAACTGAGCTAAACTGTGAATCTAATCTTCCTTCACTCCCCAGAGACTGACATGATTGGTTTAGAGGGGGAATTAAGTCCCCTCCAGGTGTTAAAGAGGGAATGCTTGGATATGTCTTACTGTGCCTTTGAAGTAGACATTCCTTTGTGGGAGCTAATCTACTTGTTAAGTGGTTAAATGGAACTGGGGTATTTTGATTCCTGAGAAATGGGAAGTACATAGCAGTGAAGGCTGGAATTAATGGCAAAATGTAGATACCTCTGAACTCAACCCTTCTCTTTGAAGGGACTGAAGAATCCTGGGGAACAGTTGAAATTTAACATAATAGACCTTCAGTCAGCAGGGGGCCAGAGTAGATAAAAACAAAAACAAAAACAAAAACAATGAGGTCCTGGTGCTAAACCTCAAAATGAGTTGAGGACAGTAAGGAAAGTTCAGGATAAAAGAGAGTATTCTTTTTTTTTTTTGGTGGCAAAAGTCTTTTTTTTTTCTTTTTGCTTTAATAAAGCTTTTTATTTACAAAACATATGAGTGATTTTTCTACATTGACCTTTGCAAAAACTTTTTTTTCCCAAGCTTTTCCCCTCCTTCCCCCCACCCCCACCCCTAGATGACAGGTAATCTAATACATGCTAAATATGATAAATTATATGACAAATACAATACATGTATACATATCTATACAGTTAAGATAGAGTATTCTTTAAAAAAACCTGTTGAGGGAAGGAAAGAAGTATCAAAGAAGGGACAAAACTATTGTGAATAAAGTGCCACTTGTACATTAAGATTTTTTCAGGAAACTATGTCATTGGCAAACAAATCTTGAAAATGAGCAATGGCATTATATAACTGCTTACTTCTCTTGAAGCCTTCTGGGTGGCCATTGTGCGTCAATAAATCTTTAACCTATTTAAAATTTTTTTTTCTGGTTATACATGTACATATATATGGGTATGTTTATATATACATATATATGTATGTGTATATATATACCCCCCACACACAAACATTTTTTTATGACTCACATTAGGAGAGAAAAATCAGAACAAAAGGGAAAAACCATGAGAGAAAAAAAAGAAGATAAAAAGAAAAAAGTGAACATAGCATGTGTTGATTTATATTCAGTCTTCATAGTTCTCTCTCTGGATGCAGATGGTATTTTCTATTTCAAGTTTATTGGGATTGCCTTGGGTTATTGAAGCACTAAGAAGAACCAAATCTTTCACAGTTGGTCATTGCATAATCTTGCTGTTACTGTGTACAATGTATTTTTGATTCTTTTTGTTTTGCTCAGCATCAGTTTTTGTAAATCTTTCCGGGCCTTTCTAAAATTAGCTAGTTCATCATTTTATAGAACAATAATATTCCATTTCTTTCCTATATCATAACTTCTTCAGCCATTCCGCAATTGACAGGCATCTATTCATTTTCCAATTTTTTTTTTTTGCTACCACAAAAAGAGCTGCTGCAAACATTTTTGCACATGTGGGTCCTTTTCTCTCCTTTATGATTTTTCTTAGAATAATCAGTAGAAACCCTGCTGAATCAAAGGGTATGCATAGTTTGATAGCCCTTTGAGCATAGTTCCCAATTACTCTCCAGAATGGTTGGATCATTTCACAACTCCACCAACAATGCATTATTGTCCTAGTTTTACCATATCCCCTTCAACATTTATCACTATCTTTTCCTGTCATCTTAACCATCAACTTATCTTTTAACCAAGATACAAACTATTTATGAGTCTCTTCTCTGTTTTCTTCTCACATTTCTATCTATTGCAAATTGGGGACAGTAAAATATCTTCCTCGCTAGTTCAAGGATTCTCTCTTGATCTAAATGTTTAGTAATTCTGCAATCCCTTTATGACAACAGCACAAAATGCATGTTGTAGCACCCATTGTTTCCTGGCATTGTTTGTGGGATCAGTGGCTTTCCATTGCATAAATCCAATGTATGTCATTGCCTTAACAGTAAGGTCCCTAATGAGCAATAAAATCAGATCTTCCAAGGGTCAGTCCCCATTTTGGTGTATTTCCTACCACTGCTGATTGCCAGTGAACAGTATCTCAGTTCCATTTAATCAATTAACATCAATTAGCTTTTACAATGTACAAAAGTATATTTCCCCTCTAACACCTCACTCATATCCTCCCCTTTGTCATCTAAGCTTCTGAAAAGAATAACTTAAATTTTCAATCAGTTTCTACATAGCATTTACCTAAGTAAGTTTGTGTCCAAATACAGCACCTGCTGCCACTGGGAGGAGTCCTGTTGGTCTGGGTTTTGAGAATTGCTCCTCAAAAATTGAGGCTCCAAAGCTGGACTGGTTGGATGCAAACTTTAGGAGGAGTTACACTCCCAGATATTAGGTAGCTTGTTCTCTTGATCTTGAGGGCTCACAAAACCATAGCTATCTTTACATAACATGAAAGAAAAAATTCTGAGTCAGAGAAGAATTGTGTGAGTTCATGAATCAAATATTGGCCTTGGGTAGGGAGGACCCAAGGACTCTGCCTTCATAGTATCATGTTTCACTGGGATGCTGCTAGACTAGAAGTCACCTGGGGAAAAAAAAGGACATCAGCTAGTACTTTTGAAAAACTCTCAGTTCTGGTTATGGAGCTATAGCTAATAAAGAGGCTTTTACTCACCCTGTGGTTAGTAAATGAGAGCCAGTTAGAGGACATCTATTCAGGATCCAAAGTCTTCATGGGAACTGCATGAGCTGAGCATTCTGTACATGCTTTGAAGCTTATTGGCCAGTTCTTGCTTGCCTTTGCCATGCAGTCTCAGCTTCATGCCGGCTCAATGGTAAGAGGTGACCAGTGACCCACATATTGAGGAGTGTGTGTTTTCTTTCTTTCTTTCTTTCTTTCTTTCTTTCTTTCTTTCTTTCTTT
>JAJPUD010002820.1:221942-234838 GCA_023553655.1 Myrmecobius fasciatus | reverse complement strand
CTTTCCCTTCCTTTCTCCCTTCCTTCCTTTTTACATACATGTATATACATACATACATATACATACATATATATATATACATGCACCTAATATCTGGGAGTGTAACTCATGCTAAAACTTGCATGTATACACACACACACATATATATATGCATGTGTGTATATGTGTGTACCAATATAGGTGCTTGGGGAAAATATTTGGAGACCACTGATATAGAGAGGATTATTGGTTAGGTAAAGATAAGTAGGATTAAATAATTTATGAGAACTCTTTCAATTCAGAAATTTGATGATTTTATAAGATCATGTTTGAATTTAGTTTATGGACTTCAAAATTGCTATGCAAATAGTTTTAGACTGCCATGGCACGAATGAGGTTGAATTAGAATTTTGGTGACCTAGGGATTCAAAACTTGTTCTTGTGACCTTGAATAGGTCATTAAAACTTAAGGAGACTCAGCTTGCTCTCCAAATTTACAAATTGCAGAATAGTATCTATTCTGCATTGGTAGAGAGAATTTGTCATCAAGAATCTATCACTTTGATGAAATCACAGGTTTGCTTCCCCTCTCCCAAATATTATTTCATAGGACCTCAATTAGAATTCACTTTCTTAGGCTAATTGATGTGAATTTTGCTTCTAGCTGTCTGCTAGACATTTCCTCTTCCTATTACCACTTGAAACTGAAGCAAGTTAATAATTTTCTCCATACTTTTTTCTCATCACTTGTCCTATATTTCTTTTAACTGTGCTAAACTGAATTCAATTAAATGAACATTTTTTTAAAAAGTGCCTGCCTTGTAACAAATACCATGCTAGATGCTGGGTTTACAAAGAAATACTAAAACAGCACCCAATCCCCTTATAGGAGCTTATATTGTAATGGAGAAGATAACAATGCTATATATATATATATATATATATTATATATAAATATATATAACATATATATATATATATATATATATATATACAGTATGTATCTCCCCTTATCCAATTAATTATTAAGCACCATCATTTTTTCTTTTGAAATCATTCTTTATTTTCCATTTTTTCCCCATTTCTTTCCACTCTACTGAAGGCCATTATTACCTCATTCCTTAATTCCTGCAAAAACTTATTTAACCATTTAGTATATTTTGTCAATCACACCCAGATCAATCTTTGTGAAAAATTTCATTTGATCACTTCTGGTCTGTGGAAACTTCTGCTAGCTCCCTTTTGACCCAAGATAAAGTCTTTTCAGATTTTAAGTCCCCCCATAGTCTGGTTCTATCCTTTATTAAGTCTATTTCCCATCACTCCATAATTTATCGCCCTAATTCCTTTAGCTCTTCTCACTATCCAGCAAAAATGGGGTATATAGCCCAACCTTCAGATCTTTCTTCATGCATCTACCTGCTAGAAATGCTCTCTTACTTTCCCTTATCTGAACACTATATGTCCTTGTTGTTAATATTTGTCCTTGGGTCTCAAAGAAGACTAGGACATCAGGAGGGGGATGCCTTTGACTTGCAAATGAATTAGATTTAAGTGAGGTAGGACTGTGCAAAGTCATCAGCCACACTCTGTTTTCTACAGTAATCAGAGTCCAGTGGGAAGACTTGGGTCAAGACAACTTATGGCCCCTGTGTATCCTTTAGGGCTTAGTGTAAGTCCTTCCCTCTTGAGCGTGAAGGATTCTCCAACCATTTCAGCCCATACTGATCTTGCCCCGTGTTGAACTTCTGGAGCACTTATCCTCTATAACTCACTTTGACATGTTCAGTTAGTTGGCACAGTGGATAGAGCACTGGGCTTGAAATCAGGAAGAGTCATCTTCCCAAGTTTAAATCTGACCTTAGACACTTTAGTTGTGTGATTCTGAGCAGGTCACCACCATGATTCCCTCAGTTTTCTCATCTGTAAAATGAGCCAGAGAAGGAAATGACAAACCAATCCAGTATCTTTGCCAAGAAAACCCTGAATGGGATCATGAAGAGCGAGACACAACTGAACAGCAACAATAACTGTTTCTTATGTTTCCAATGAGGTTCTGAGCAATAAGAAAGAGTAGGGTTTGGATCTTGTACTTCTTTGATGCTCTGTAGCAGTGGTGTCAAATTCAAATAAATGAAGGACATCAAACTGTACTCAAGGATTCCTGTGGATTGCATCTTGACTTAGAAAATTATATATTAACATTAATATTCTCTGTTCTATTATACTTTTTTGATTTTATTAAATATTTCTCAATTACATTTCAATCTGCCTTGGGGGATAATACGTGACTGAAGTCTCTTTTCTTCAATTATTATTCTCTTGAGGAAGACAATACATACCTATAAAAGAATATGCAAAATAGATTAGTATACATACACACACACACACACACACACACACACACACACACACACACAATCTGGAAGGAAACTTAGGAGTCAACTGGCCAAACCTCTCATTTTACATATAAGGAAACTAAGGTCCAAAGTGATTAAATGATTTGCTTATGGTTACACAGCTAGTAAGTAACAGAGGCAAGATTTGAACCCAGGTCTTTGGATTCACAATATGATATTTTAAATAAATGATAATTTGGGTGGGGATGCAGGTAGACTATAGCACCTTAATGATACTAGAGGAAAAATAATTATTTGGAGAATGAATTATATCTCAAACTTGAAAAAGGTAGGTGGTACAGTGGATAGAGCATTGAACTGAGTCAAAAAGACTCACCTTCATAAGTTCACATCTGGCTTCAGACACTTATTGTGTGACCCTGGGTAAGTCATCCAATCCTGTCTGTCTCAGTTTCTTTATCTATAAATGGGCTGGAGAAGGAAATGGGCAAATCACTCTACTATCCCTTCGAAGAAAACCCCATACAGGGTCATAGAGTTGGATATTATGGGAATGTCTAAATAATAATAATAAAGCAATAAATCTTTAGACATATTCTTATTGGAACTTTTAACTAACTCAAAACAGCCTTGTTTGGTTTGCATTAGTAAGTTGTGTGTGTGTGTATGTGTGTGTGTGTGTGTGTGCTAGATAGAGGACAAAACTAAACAATGTAATTAGTTATAAAGCAGTGTGCAGAATGGAAACACTTCCTAATTCTGATGATTGCTATTCAATATGTTTAGTCAATTGATTGAAGAACAGTTAAACCAATTTTACTACATCTCTATAATGAAAAATTACTGTGCTGTAAGAAATGGCAAACATGGTGAATACAGAGGAGCATGAAAAAACATACATGAACTGGTGCAAAGTGAAGTAAGCAAAGCTAATAAAACAATATATATATAACACACATATGATGACTACTATAGTACTATTAATAGAAAGAAGAACCACCATAAAATAATATAAAATAAATGTTGCAAAATTAAAAAGGAGTTTGATTCCACACAAGAAAGTATGGAACATTGGTATGTTAGATTTTTAAAATTTTGTTGATTGATTTTGCTAAATTTTCTCTCTTTTTTCTTTTACAAAAAAACTTTTTGTAAAAAAAAAGGGATGAGAGAAAATAAGGAAAAATACAGAGGGAAAAGTAGTTAATAAAAGACAAAAGATATCAATACAAATCTATTTAAAAACTATTTATTAATAATAATATGGCTGGGTTTCCTATGAGAACCCTGAGATTTCTAATTAATCTTTTAAAATTCAATTTTCTAGACAATTTGTCTAGCAATAGCAAATTAAAAAAAACCAACCACAAAGCTCAACACCTCTGTCTTGACTTTTCAACTGAGAAAATAAATGCTGCCCATTGCTTCACCAGGTTCTAATACAATTTCCAGTGAATCAAGAAATGCAAGATGTTGTCTCCTGGGTAAAGGCCCTTCTCCCTGTGTCAACACAGCCAGAATGAAGTAGTGAGTTGGGAAATTTTCCATTGAATTTTTATTCAGATGGACTGCCAGTTTGGATAATTCAGAACTCTGTTCCCAAACCTATTCAATAACAGGTTCAGAAGTCTGAATTTGATTTGTGCAGACAGTCACAATTGGAGTCATCCTTGTGGGCCACTGGGGGAAGGGCTGTGTCCATAGCTCTGGCAGCAATTTATCTTTTGGAAGGTGCCAGCAGTTCATGCCAAGCAGGGTTTTGGAGGCTGAGTCAGCCATCCAAGGGCAAGGCAGTACACCAGATGCAGTGTTTTCTGCAAGGAAGATAGAGGAAGTTCTACTAGGAAACCGGTGTTAAAAGGTCAGAAATGGAAAGCTGAAAATATATGGGAGAAATTAGGTGCATGGATCATGACTAGTCAGCAAGATTTGAGTGCGTGAACCCCTGCAACTTGTGAACTGTTCCTAGGCACAGGTGTGGGTCCCACAGCTGTTCTGATGCAATGCCCAAACACCATTGTACCTAAAGGTTAGTTAGCAATTATCCATTAGTAAAAATCTTGGGAAATGCAAACTGCTCTTTCAAGTGGATCTTATTTCTTAAGAGTGGAAACAAGAGGAGCCTTGCAGCTTATTAATAATTAATTGATTACTGAATTTAAGGCCAGATTTCATCATTGATCATTTCTTTTTGTGATCTGACTATTCCAAATTGGTCCCCTAGTTTGTTTCTTCTGTTCATAAATCATCATAGATGTATGGATCCCCTACCCCTGGAGCTCCACTTTTTCCATGAGCATAGGTGAAATATATGTATACACACACACATACACACACATGGTTGGCTATTAAGGGTCAAACATCCTGAATCTGGAGATGGGAGTGGGAGAAAAACATAGACTATTTCTTTGGCCTGAGTACAGATTTCACATTTGTAATTTATGTCACAATTGTGCTGCAAGAAGTTGCCCTAGCACATAGCTTAGGTCAAATAGATCACCAATATCAGAATCATCTTTGCCTCTGGCTTTTAAATTTAATAATAGTTACCTTTGCTCTTGTATTATTGCATTCTCTATTACCATGCTGACAGTTCCCCTGACTGCCTGGGAATGTTTGGAGAAGGTGTGACTTGTGCTGACTATACCTGACCTTATTTTTCCTTCTGGCTCTTATTATTGGATCTAAAACCTTCCACAAGAAGAAATTTTTTCATTCTCATTTGCAAAGGAACTCTTTTCATTCTATGAAACTTTTAATCAACATTTGTTTTAAACCACTGTTTTTTGTTATAAGAGAGAAGGTACCAGGAAAAATACTTTTTTTGATTGGCAGTCAATAGCACATGCATAAATGTGAATAATATTACAGACTGGACTCATGCCGCTGCAAAGTGATAAAAATGTGGTTTTTAGACAATATGATAGCAACCACAGAGAGAAAGAATGAAGAATATTCTCAGGAAAAAGAAGCATGACAAGGATCAAATCACTGGATTGCCCTATAGTGCCATTCTAATTATCATCTGAGTTGTAATATTTCAGCTTCCAAAAAAATTAAATCTCAGTAGTGACAGGGGAGTTTGGAAAGTTGGCCTTGTGAGATTGCTATCAAGTGGCCCTGGGAAAAAGCAGACATTTTCTCACTCAAACAAGTACTTCTATCCGACTTCCCTATTTCTATTATTGGCATCCCCATTACCTCAGTGACCGCAGCTTGCAAATTTTAGAATTATTTTTATTTTTGCTTTTTCTTCATATACCCCACTTTTTTTAGTGACTGAGTTCTATAGACTCTATCTATGTTATCTTATGCCTGTTCTTTTTTCTATGCTCCCACTGCCACCAAATTTTGTAGAAACCCCTATGGTCCCTTCCCACAATTCACATTGGCATGGGGAGATTTTGTCCCCAGAGGGGCAATTGCTGCCTTAGGTACTAGGGGTAACTGTGCGTGACTAATGCTAATACTCTACTGACATATATCCTATTAATAACTGGTTGACAGAGTCAATTAGCTGTCAGAGAAGACATTTACTCAAAGAAGACAAATATTTACAAAACTTCTCCTCCCCTCCCTTGAAACTTGGGCAGTCTCTCCCACAGTGACACATCGATTCTGGGATTGGGAATATGGGGTACAAACTTAAAAGATCAGGGGTCCATATATATAGGGAATATACAGACAGCTCTGAAAGTACAGGACCTTGATGTCCATTCTTTTTTCACATAGTTCACTTTGGAACAGTTTAGTATATACTGTGATAAATGTTGCAATGAACAGAGGACAGAATCTAGAATGAGAAGGACCTGAATACAAATCCCAGCCTCAGACACGTTTTAGCTGTGTGATTCTGTGGACATCACTAACCTCTGTCTGGTTCAGTTTCCTTTACTGCAAAGTAGAGATAATAATATCTATCTTATCAGATTGTTGTGCAAATCGAATGAAGACAACCAGGGGACCCTGGTGCAAACTTGCGTTGTGAAGTATACTACTTTAATTGCCACAAGTATATGTTTACCCTGATCTTTGGATATAAGGTTATCCCTTTTCTCCTTCTTCACTGGAAATGTTGCCCATGGCACTACTTGGGAGATTGAAGAAAGAATACAAGTCACCGACCTGCTCTCCTCTGGACTTCTCCATCATGCCTCAGAAATCTTTTCATCCTGGAATATCACATTAGCTCTGGAATTTACCTGTCATCAGCATCTTTTGTCCCCAGAGACCTTGTGATTGAAGGGTAGAGAGCTTTTCCTGGAACCTTTCTTTAAGAAAGATGCACAAGTCAACCATTTCTTTATTTCCTACCCACCTGCCTTTCTTTGGACTTTTCCACCATGTGCCCAAATCAACCTCTCTCCCCTCTTTCTTCTTATTCTCTTCTTATGTATGGTCTTCTCTCATTAGATTATAAACTCCTTGAGGGAAGGCATTTCTTTCTTTGTATTTGTGTTCCTAATGTTTATTGATGCATAAATAAATTTTTATTGACTGATTGAGGCAAAGACCTAATCTCTTGGTACTAGCACAAGGGCAGGGAATCACTTGGGATTATCTATTTTATACCATGCTATTCTCCAGTTTTTATCTAAACCCTGCTTGGTTTCTGCTCCACAGAAGAAGATGCCCTTTCCAGGATGACCTGATCACTTTCAGAATCCACCACCATCTTGCTTTCTCAGCCTTGGATCCACAACACCTTGCCAACTCCCTCAGCATGGAGAATAAAAATAAGATGTGTTTGACAAACTAAGGTTTGGGGGCTGTTAAGGAAGAAAAGATATAAAAGTAGTAGGAGAAAAATGACCTGGAAGATGAGGATTAGAAACTTAAATTAGACTTTCCAATTAAGGCAAAGCTAACCAAGGAACTCATGTTAGCTCAATTAAGCTGTGGTATTTTGAATTGATAGGGAAGGGAAGAGGAAATCAGAAGTTTGAGGATAAATAGGTTCAAGGCAGAAACCTCTGATTGATGGCAAATGGAGAGGCAGGGACTCTGGGGACAATGGGATGCCAATAAAAAAGGACAGAGACAGATGGAGACAGAGAGATAAAGAGAAAGAAAGGCAGAAACACAGAAGGGGAGGGGGGGAGAGACAGACACAGACACAGACACACACATACAGACACAGACATAGACACACACGGAGAGAGAGACAGAGAGAGACAGAGAGACAGAGACAGAAAGACAGACGGAGAGATACTCTGCTCTTTCCACTCCACCTCCAAGCACATTTTTTGATATTTGGTATTACAAGACTATTGTATACCATACTACCTTACAGTACCCAATGTCCTTGGCAAAAACAAGCCTAAATCTTAGGTGGACAGTCAAGAACAAGAACTAGAAGTATCATAAGATCACAGACCATCACACTGATAATTTAACATTTGACTTTCCTGATCATAAGATCATAGACCAAGAGAAGAAATAAATTTCAGAGATCATGTAATTGAACCCCCTCATTTTACAAACAGTGAAGCTAGTATCCAAAGTGCTAAAGTGACTTGTCCAAAGATAGATTCTTAACAGTGGTAGATATAAAGTTAGCAGCAAATCAACTTGTGTCCTAGTCCAGTGCCTTTTCCACAAAACCACATTAGTAATATTACCTTCCTACAAGCAACCCAAAGATTAACATTAACCGTGAGATTTCTTTTTCTCTTCTCAGTTATCAGAACCCGTTATATATTGTTATGTCAGTCCTGCATAATCCCCATAAATCTTGAAGCAGACTAGTTAAGTAGAAAAAGCAGTAGTTTAGGCAGCTTCTCTAATCTCTACTCATTTTCAATGCCCTCCCACAATTTCAGTCTCTCTCTCTCTCTCTCTCTCTCTCTCTCTCTCTCTCTCTCTCTCTCTCTCTCTCCCCTCCCCTGTGTCTCTGTCTTTCTCTCTCTCTCTCTGTGTCTCTGTGTCTGTCTGTCTGTCTCTCTCCCCTCTCCCTGTGTTTCTCTGTCTTTCTTTCTCTTTATCTCTCTGTCTCCATCTGTCTCTGTCCTTTTTTATTGGCATCCCATTGTCCCCAGAGTCCCTGCCTCTCCATTTGCCATCAATCAGAGGTTTCTGCCTTGAACCTGTTTATCCTCAAACTTCTGATTTCCTCTTCCCTTCCCTATCAATTCAAAATACCACAGCTTAATTGAGCTAACATCAGTTCCTTGGTTAGCTTTGCCTTAATTTGAAAGTCTAGTTTAAGTTTCTAATCCTCATCTTCCAGGTCATTTTTCTCCTACTACTTTTATATCCTTTCTTCCTTAACAGCCCCCAAACCTTAGTTTGTCAAACACATCTTTTTTTATTCTCCATGCTGAGGGAGTTGGCAAGGTGTTGTGGATCCAAGGCTGAGATAGCAAAATGTGGTGGATTCTGAAAATGATCAGGTCATCCTGGAAAGAGCATCTTCTTCTGTAGAGTTGAAACCAAGCAGGGTTTAAATAAAAACTGGAGAATAGCATGGTATAAGATAGAAAATCCCAAGTGAGCTGCTAGTCCTCCTGTGCTAGCACCAAGAGATTAGGTCTTTGCCTCAGTCAATAAAAATTTATTTATGTGTTCATTAAAGCCTTAGACAATTCATTCATTCTGCTTTGGCTGGTGGGACAAACAAAATGGACAACCTCAGTTCGCCTTTGTAGTATTCATGCTCCACTAGAAAGCCCTTTTTGTTTTCCTTTTGACTTTATCACATACACTCTTGCCTCATGATGAAGCAGGAAGAGCAAAGTTATGTGGTGATTTGAAGCACACTTAACTTGTGAAGCCCTTGCATTAGTATCCCTCTGCAGTCATCAACTAAGTCTTTACCTGTTTTTGTTTTTTCCTGTTTCAGTAGTAGTCTTGATTCCTGCTTATGGTAAAAAACAAGATTTACATTCAATAAAATTTTTATAGCAGTCAGTTCAGATCCATATAAATCTTTGATAAAGATAGTCTTTGAAAAAGGTCATAGCCTCTTTCCAACTATTATTAAACAAATCATTCTATACTTTGTGGACCAATTAAGCAATTTTAGAGGTAAGTTTGACAGTACATGATTTGCCTTGCGCACTGACTTTTAGAACTTAAAACCCCAGGTAAGATGTAACTCCATTACTGTGAAAAAAGCCCTGGGCTAAGAGTCAGCAGATGATAGGATCATATCAGTTAGAATGGTCTTAAAGATTAATACTATTAGGATATTCTTCTCCCTTTCCCCTCACTACCCTGGCATCTAGGTGGTGCAATCAACAGAATGCTCTGGGGCTAGAATCAGGAAGAGCTGAGTTCAAATCCTGTCTCAGATTCTTACTAGCTGTGTGACCCTAGGCAAGGCATTTAATCTCTATCTGCCTCAGTTTCTTCACTTAATCTCTATCTGCCTCAGTTTCCTCAACTGTAAAGTGGTTTAAATAATAGCATCTCCATATTAAAGGTGTTAGCATCTAAATAAAGAGATGAAATTTGTAAAGTGCTTAGCATAGTGTCTGGCACATAGTAGGTTCTATATAAATTTTAGCTAAAAATATTATAACACATAAGGAAATTAATGCTCAGGCAATTTTAATGACTTGCTCAAGGTTCAACATATAAATAAAATGGTTCAGGAGGTATATAATGACATTTAGAGCTTGGTGGAAATTAACATAATCCAATCCTTTCATTTTAAATATGACTGTTTAGACTTGAAAAGGTCAAGAGACTTGTCCACGATTACGCATCTTGAAAAAAGAAGAGCTGGTACTGGAACTTAGGTTTCTTAGTCTTTAATATAGTCTTCTTTCTACTATATTTCCATATCTACTATGTAGGAATTTTAATGTAACTCCATTTTGCCTGAGAATAGTGCAGTATTCTGGGATAGCCCTGCCTGCTAACTCTGTGAAGTAGACCTGGCTTTTGTTAACTTAAGATACTGTGGGGAGAGATCTGGGAGGACTTGATCAGGAAACATGGGTAAAAGTCAGGATATGAACTTTTAAATGGTACATGGCACCCTAGAGCTGCAGACATGTGAGGAAGCCAACCCCTAACATATCCCTTGACTTCCAGCACCTGCAACCCCAGAGACTGCTAAGAGCAGATTTCCTCTGAGATCAAGACCTCCTTTATTCTTGTGCATGCTATCATTTACTCTGATCTGCACAACTCCCATTTGCTTAGATCAGGGCTTCTTAAACTTTTTCCATTTGTGACCCTTTTTTACCTGAGAAATTTTTACTCAATCCTGGGTTAAGGCATATGAAATAGGTATGTAAATTAAGTATTTACTGGTAATAAAGCATAATTTCATGACCCTCACAATGTTAAGCCATATAGGTGAGAAGCTCTAACATATTTCTTTTACATATTTCTACCATAACTCCACCATATCGGCTTAGATCAATGTGTTGTTCACATCATTTCCTCACATAATGAAGGTGTGGTGGGAAGTTAGCCAGAGTAATCTGTGGTATTCTTCTTTTTAGAGAAATCAGGAAAATAATACTTACCATGGACCCCAAAAGAAGTACACCCTTAGATGAAAAATACTTAAGGTATTGTAGATAGATTTAATTCTAATTAAACACGTTTCTTAGAAAAAGAGAAGTGAAGGAGGGATTGCCCAGCCATAACTGTCATGGCTATTGCCTGCCACCCTCCCCTTAGGCTACTGGGAGGTACAGCCAAAGCCTCTTAGTCTTCACAAGCATGAAAATCACATTCTGCCTTTGGAGGCATGTAATGGGCTTTGCCAGATTAGAGATCAGATATCCAGCTATCTCTCTATGAAACATGTGGTTCAGTCATTTTATATTAGATTGTCCATGCAAATACATACTCTAGTCTATATCACAAAGGGCTTGGGAGAGTAAATCCAGAATCTGCAATATAAAAAGTTCTATTCTCAAATAAGCCAATCTGAATATATGGCAGTTTCAAAGAGAAAAGCACTTAAAATCTAATGAAGAAAAAAAAAAAGAAAAAAATTGACATCTTTAATTTTTTTTTCCTATAAGAAAGGATGCCTTTATGATTTCTGCTACTTGTTCTTCCAGAGCTCTTTCCCTTATGATCCCTTCTAGGACAGAAAATTGCTTTTAATGAGGTACTTATAGAATTTGCTTTAGTCTGAATTATTTATTGTGGAAATTTTCACTTTTTTTTGGGTGGGGCAGAGAATACCCCAATTTTGAATAATCTACAAGTCATGTTAAAAAGAACAAGGATATTCCTTCATCAAATTATACTGTAGGTTTTAACATCTTCCCAAGTTCAAAATCTTCATAGTTATAAAAAATAGCAGTGTGGAAATAATCAAAACTTTATTGTGCTTCCAGATTTTCAAAGCACTCTCCTCATCAATCTTTGAGGCAGGTGGTATAAATGTGATTATTCTCATTTTACAAATTAAAAAAATAAAGTTCATGGTCACCCTATTAACATGTATATGAAGTAGGATTTGTACAACAGTCTAGAGCTATCCTGATTCTTAGGGAGAACACTTCAATTTAGTGAAAACTCACAGACATACTGATCTGTATTGGAAGTCCAAGACTAATTTTATTACCATGAACTAAATAGGTTTAGCTCTGACTAGGATTAGGAGAGCCACTCTCTAAAACTTTAAAAAGGCATTCTGTATTTCTATATTGATGACTTAAGTATGTTTCTGAGTGAATTATGAAATCATCAGACTTGGTGCCATTGGGTCCTAGGAGGAGGGGAACTGATATTATTACCTTTCAGATGATGTTTCAACAAAAGGTTTATAGCAAGTTAAAAATGCCCCAATAACTCTCATGGGACACAGTGCTGTAATAACAGTGCTTGCCTAACAAAGACCTTGGGGAATACTCAGACACAGGACAAGGCTACTTCTGGATAAAGGAGAAATGGGGCTGTTATGTAGGACTATTATTTACTTTTCACTTTGTATTGTCCAAAACATGGGCTCTAGCCTGTAATGACTTGTACATGCACATGATGGACTGGGGATTCACTGTAAGTTTTGGCAAAAAAAGATTCTCTTTTCTTTGTTTCAAACTTGAAATTTCATCAGTGTTATCAGATCTACCAATATAGCTCTACAATTATGATCTTAGAGAATTGCCTGAGGATCTTAAGAGATCAAATGACCCATCAAACAGCCACAAAACTTTTATGTATGGAAGGTAATAGAACTTGAACCCAGGGATCCTTTTGACTCCAAGGCTAGGTTTCTATTCACTAAGTGTGGCCCCAAGGAAAAAATATTCTCATATAAGAGTAATAATAACTTGTTTTGATATACTACTTTAAGGATTACCAAGTGCTTTACATGTTATTTCATTCACAGTATTCCTGTGAGTTAGGGGCTTTCACATTTTTTGTTTCTCCCCCTTTCCTCTCCTTTTAACTTCATTTTTCCTTTTTCAATCCCATCTTCTCTTTGACTGTGTTGTATCTCCCCCACTTCCCCCCCCTCTGCTCTCCTCCCCTCCCTCTCCCATCTCCCATTTCCTATTCCCATCACCATCTCCCATCTCTCATTATTTCCCATCTCCCATCTTCCATCATCTCCCATCTCTCATCTTCTTCCTCTTCTCC